>JAXGGA010010159.1:0-48130 GCA_038373865.1 Uloborus plumipes
TCATTGTCTTCCGTTTAATAATGAAAGCGTGAAATAGGTTTTTTTTTTTTTGCTAAATGAATGACTGGGAGTGAATAGGTGCATCCAGAAACCATGATTAGCTGACAAAATGAAGGGAATGTACAGGTGGTTTAAACAGACCATTTTGAAGCACATGGTCCGAATCGGCGCACAATGAAGAAGCATGATAGTCAAAAGAAAAAGTCAGAGCTCATGTATTGTACAAGGACCCTAGATGTCGGGGAAGTATGTTGAAAATTACAGCATTTGAAAATTTTATGGAAGTTAGTAGAACAAATAATATTTTAGCCAGGAAAAAATGTTTGTGATACAAGAGGTGGCACAAATCATATTGATTCTAAATTAGCCAAACTATGATCAGGACCGGTGAGAAGTCAAACTAATCGTTAACTAGGGGCCCGGTTTGGAATCTGAGTAGTATAATTTTCATAAGTTTTCCGGAGGGAGAGGATAAGCCAGCGATCAAATTGATAAGGGGCTCGCTTGTCAATTTGATCTTCTAGGCTCTCCGCGGCCCTGAGTTTGGTTTGATGTTCTAGTAATCTAGTTTATGGAATAGTATCCTAGTTAGTAAAATATGTTTACTATAATACGAATATGTCGAAACAAAGTTGCCACAACAAGGTTCTTTCCGTACTATTATAATCATGCGAAAACAAATATATTACTATTTTAGTTAGCTTAACCCTGTATGCCCCGACGGGACTCAGAAGTCCCGCTTATATTAATTTAGTATTATGAATCCGATATATGACTGGAATCATGCCGAAGCTTTTAAGTACAACTCCATGTACTTCGCCGAGTGGCCGACAGATGGTATCTGCAATCGGTAACAGTTTTCTTAGGGGCTCTAAAGACCAAGGGCGGATCCAGCTTCTGGCTAAGGAGGGGGTCATTTTCGGAAAGGGGGGGATCAAAGTGCAATTTTTGGGCAAAAATGGGGGGTTCTGACAATTTTTTCGTAATGTAAGTACCAAAAATTCAATTTTTTGCTATATTTTGTCGGTTAAGGGGGGGTCATGACCCCCATGCCCCCCCTGGATCCGCGCCTGCTAAAGACCCTACTGATTTTCAAAATTTGATAAATTAATTTGGGACATAAAGGGTTAAGACACTGCACGCACGTTTTGGGAATATCATTTTGTAAAATATGGGGTTTTCAGGAATTCAAATGATGACCTAAGAATTGGCGAGTATGCCTTTAACCACGCCAACAATCTTTTCAAGTTTCGTGTCGCACGTGTTCCGCGTTAAAGCTTGCGCTGTAGCGCTAAAAAATGCGTTGTTACACTGGGCTACAGACACTTTTCGTTTAATGTAGTAAAAATCTGATCTTAGTGTGAAATGGCGTGCTGAATTCAATTATATTAACAGTTTTTCTCCATCCGCACAGATATTTTGTAACATTCGACTGAAGTTTGAAACAAATGTCCATATTTATACATAGTTAATTCCAAAATATCAATTAGAAACTGAAGAAGGCATTTTTCATTTCTTTCTGCATTTGGCACCAGGAACATCCCTCTTAAGTGCATTATAATAATATCAGCAATTCTTGCTGATTCATAATTTATTAATCAGCAAGAATTTCTTCACTAGGGAAATACGAAGCTGTCTTTTTTTAGCTTTCCACACTAATACGTGGAAATTCTGGATTTAAGAATTCAAATCCAGTATCAGTGTTAATTTCTTTACTAAGTTTTTGAAAGTCTAATTTAATTTGAATGGCCAGTAGAGTAACAGGTAGTCTTTTTTCTAACGTTCTTTATATTGCTATCCAATTCGCAATTCAGTTCTTAATACCCCCCCCCCCTCTCTCTCTAGAACGTGATTTTGATGGTATCCATTTTTAAAAGTTATTTGCGAAAATGTTTAAGTTCTTCATAACGGGAACGTTAAAAGACTGACGTGCTTGCTCTCAGTACCCCACTGCTCTGCTGTCACTTCGACTTTTTAAAGGGAGGCAGGGGGGGGGGAGGCAAAGTGTTATGTACTGTATGTAAATCATACCAAAAAAAAAAAGATCACTGATATGTAAATGCATGGATTTTCCCAAGTCGAGGAAGGGGGCAAAATTGATCCTCCCCCTCTTGAACGTTCAAATGACAGGCCTGGAAAAGGTTTATCTTCATTCACGGTGTCAATGATTTAAATCATTTTTTAACTGAACCCTATAATTCTTTTTTTGTCATTAGTGCAGCCCTCTTTTTTTTGGTCAGTATAACTTTTCTTCCTTGTATTGATTTTGTCCCTAGGGTTTTCCCTCACTTGACCACTTTTATCTATCCATATTCTCTTATTTAATCAAAAAATTCACACAGTGGACACTTTTAAATTAGTCATTTTTTAAAAAATTAGTAGCCACTAGATTCAAGACTTTTTAAATGAAAACAATAAGGAAATTTTAATGCACTATACTAAAAGATGGATGTGCATTTAAGTCCTAGAAAATTGAAATCGTTGCTACAGTAAGGGCATTATTTGTACAAATTGGAAAAAGGTTATAACTAATATTGCTTCAATCATGAATTCTTATTAAGAAAATAAATCGTAAAATCCAAAAGGATATTCAAAAAATATTCATCAGATGAAAAGGTTAAAGATTATTTTTTTGTTATAAATGTCCATGTATACATAATTTTTATATACTTTAGGCTGTCAGGTTTTAAGATACCATCTCTGGATATTTAAAGAGTTCACTTTTATAAAAAAAAAATTATTCGTTTCTTTTCTTTATTTATATCTCTTTGGATTTTCATCTCATATATAGCTTTTCATTTTAAAGGATGATATTACAATGTTGAAAAGCATAAATTTGTAGGAAACTGCAGACACGATTTTCAAAGTTATGCAAAATCATTTCCAATGTCAAAGTAAATAGATAAATAAAAGAATATGAATAAAAAGCCATCAGGTAAAAAGCCAATTCATTCATTTCCTCCTGTTTTTATGCTTTTAGTGAGTTGCTATGTCATCTGCACTACTTTTGATTTGAATCATATACATTTGTGTAAAATTGGTTTTACATTATATGTTACGAAGAGTTTTACTGATCAATTATAAAAGTCTCTAAAGCCTTTTTAAAAAAGATCCCATTTTAATAAAACCACTAATTTTTTTACTTTTTCAAAAATCAGGAACTAAATGCTAATTGTTTTGACTGATTTTAAACAAAAATGAAAAAAAAGTTTATTTAATCATCGAGACAGGGCCGTCGCAAGCTGAAATATCTGGGGGGGGGGGGATGTTGAGAATTTGGCGGCCCTAGGCTCATCATATGGGGTGGGGGGTGAGGGAGATAGATTTCAAAGCTCGAGGGAAGCTAATATTTTTTACAAAGGTGGAAGGTGGACGCAATTTTTGTTTTTTGATTTTTTCCTATAAAATTAGCATTTAGTATACCCCCTCGTCCCATACACATGGAAAAATTCAAAATGACAAGCCTGAGTGGCTACAAACAGCTTTTGAGTTTTTGAGCACATGCTTAAAACTTTAAATTAATATGCAGAACTATTTATACAAACACCATATAAATGTTAAATGTCAAAAAATATTAATAAACAATAAATAATAATAATAAGTATTTATTTGTTAAAGTCTTACCCTTTGAGCAATCTGCTCTGTGCCGGGCGTATTTTAAACGATTCATGAGGTATTTTTCTTCTTCCCGTGTTTTGCGGTGATTGTCCCTTGAGCCATTCATGCTTATTAAGTTTTGTGGGGAACGCACATAAAGTTCAACTGCCTAAAAATGTTCTGGACATGCAGATCCAATTAATTACCATTTTAAAAATTTTTTCCCGATAAATATGAGTATTTTTCTTTTTTTTTTTCCTTCTTCCTTTTTTTAAATTACAAGTTGAAAATCCAGTTTGTTCAACAAAAAAAACCAAACTATTGAAAAGAGACAACATTTTTAATCTATTCCTTAGTTTTTTAAATATACATTTCACAAATTTTATTGGTAAAAAAAATAATTTAAAATGCACAGCACCTGTGCTTCAATGTAGCCCATTTGCTTGCTAAACTCTTTAAATTTATGGCGTTTGTAATATCTTTCTCACATGCCAGCAGTACTAGAGAGTCTAAACGCTGGTCTCCCATTGTACTCCTCAAAACATTTTTGATGAATTTCAGTTCACTGAAGGTTCTTTCATTGGTAGCAACTGTTACCGGAGAAGTAAATCCAAGTCGACAAGCACAGTAAGCCATCAGTGGAAGGACGGACTTGAGCTTCTGTGCTTCAATCATTACTTCTGATAACATTTCTACTTTCTACTCCATTTTCATTGCACTTATGAGATAAAATTTCCAATTCAGCTTGAAGTCCCAAAGGATCCATGTATAAATTAGAATTGGGGAAAGAATTAATGAATGCCTCTATATTGGTGGAACTCATTTGGACTCTGGAAAGCGGTGGACTTAATAGGAGGAATAGAGGCTTCATCTCCTCTAAGTTCGCATTCATATTGTCTTTCGTCATAGTTAACAAATTCGCTAATAGCATCTTGAACTGCTGTTGAAAATATGGTTGAAAATCGATGCTCGCAGCGCATTTGTTTATTTTCTTTTTCCACCGGAAAAACGGTCAATGAGGAGTTTTGCGTCGTTTGACTGCGATGTGATTTACAAAAAAAATCTGGAGCATCATAGTAACTTTTAGGGCCCTGCTCTACATCAGCGGGAAAACGCAAGCGTAAAGTAGAAACGTAAAATGGATTAAATGGTGTTCCTATGGAAAGTACTCTGATTTTCGGTTTCTGTCACGTTTTCCGCTGATGTGGAGCAGGGCCCATACCGTGTGGCCGTGTGCACAATATTCACCAATATATGCGATTTTCATTTTGATGGTCTGAGGAGGTTGAAAGAACCTCTTCAATGTGCCGCAGAGAGGGCAAGCGCATTTAATTCTCCCCCCTTTTTATTCAGTATAATAAACTTTTATTGTTATTATTTCTTCAAATTTACTACATAAAAAAATTCGTTCAATCCCAACACAAAGTGAAAAGTGATAAATTTTCTTTTTAATTATATTCAGTTTAAACATTGCACTATCTTTCAATAATGGTATTTTGTGTAATTTTCTTCAATTTAAATTTATTTAAAATGTAAAATTTGGCGGCTCTCTGCATATATTCTTTTTTTTTCTTTTTTAAATGTTGCATCGATCTTGTTGAATTATGTATATATAATTTGATTTATGTTTTACTAATATAACTAATTTTAGTTACAGAGGTTCGCGTATCTTTTAAAGCTCTCGCACATATTTATACAGTACTTTTTTTTTTTCCAAACTGAGCAGGGCGACCTATTGTTTCCCGTTTACATGACCCCCTGAACGAGAAAATTTCGTATTTTTCGCAACGAATATTGCTGTGAAGGAATCTAAACTATTTTTCGCTGCCCCAATTATTTATTTTTCATAAGTAATAATACAGGACATTTTTAAAAAATCATGTTTACTGATATTCTTAATAATGTTTAAATTATTCCGCTCCTCTTTGAAATTTCATTTAAAGTCCTGAATATTTTCTAAACTTTCATTTTAATAATAAAATAAATCGGCGGCCCCTTTCTTAAGAAGAGTGAGGGGGTGTAGCACCCCCCCACACCCCCCCTTGCCGACGGCCCTGCATCGAGATTGTTTGAATCGTCAAATTGAAAGTGGATTTTGTGATGCATGTTTGCGAATGAGGACAAAAGGCAATGAAAAATACAACAGAACACAATGAACTGAAATCTAAAAATCTTAACTAATGCATACATAAAAAATTATCAAATTAGAAGAACAAATCTGAAGACTTACCTGGTGCGGAACAAGTTCTTCGGTCCCATTTCGTAAAGATGATTTGTGCTTTAATGGGTAAGCCCTAGAGATACCATGTTTGTTAAATAAACAACATAGTTTCCCGAGAGCTTGAACATTAATAGTCAAGTATGCTGCGACGACATCCATCTTGCATCTTTTATGCAGAATTCCCGTCTGTTACATACCATTATTCTTCTTACATTACTGAACATAAAATTATAAAATGATTTGCATACATGAAAACAATTACTTGAATACCAAAATATTAATAAATCTTTTCTCTTACAGCCTTCATTACAGTCCTGTTTGTCTTCCTCTTCAACATCAAACAGCTGCTGTCTATTTACATCCGCATTGCTTCAATTGGTATTATATTCTTAGCTTATGAGCTGAATACATCTTACATAGTTCAGCATAGTCATGCAAAGAAAACCTTAGACATGTTATATTTAACAAATATGACAGCAAATTACCTCATTCACTTTACATTGGCCATTCTATTCTTTTTTACCAATTCCATACGTATTAAGTGGTCAAGTGTGGTATGGCTATTATTTTTCTTGCCAACAGCAACCTGTGCATTTGAATTGCCTTGCTCAGTAATAAAAATTGCACCTGTTTTATCTGCTACAGGATGTATAATGTTAGCAGTATACAACCTGTGGGTTCATGGACTACAAGTATGTGAAACTGTTTATAATGGAATCAACTGGTGCCATGATACAGTAGAAATCTATGGTTTATATACTATGATAGAAACACATTGGATAGATCAACACATACCTCAAGTTTTCCTGACGTTTTGGCTACTAAGAACTATACACTACGTAACAAGAAATGTGTTTATCAACTATTATAAGCACTTATCAGTAAGTGAAATTATGAAATGTATCATATCGCATGGCAGTGAAAATATTGTAGCTCTGTTAGGTATGACAAGTGTGGTTTCTCTAGTGTGTCAACTTTTTGGTTATAGCATCCAACTTTTTCTTCAAGTTAATGATCCAGCAGAAAAGAACATTGGTAATGCAGCAGCCACTCTATTCTTGATTTTATCAATACAAAACGGAATTACACGGTTAGATCCAACCTCAAGATATATTCGAACTAGCCGCAATTTATGCCTCATCTATACGGCTCTGTTACATTTTGTGTACAACATACTACATCCTGTTTTACTATCAATAAGTGCATCAAAAAATCCTTCCCCAGTGAAACACATCAGAGCCTTAATAGTAGGACTTTTTCTTATAATAACACCAGCAATTATCCTAATAAAGCAATGGAATATGCATGATGCATCAACATGGCTACTTGCATTAACCGCATTTATGATGGAGCTGATAATTAAAACTATAGTCTCAATATTTGCATACATTCTTTTCATAATAGACTCTTATAAAAACGGATTATGGGAGAATTTAGAAGACTACATTTATTATTTAAAAGTTGCAGCAAGCACATTAGAAATTGTTTTAGGTTTTTATTTGTTTTTGAATGGGATATGGATATTTATTTTTGAATCTGCAGGCATTATAAGAGCATGCATGATGTTATTACATGCTTATTTCAATGTTTACAAACAAGCTAAGAATGAATGGCAATATTACCTAGCTAGACGGTCAGCAGCTCAGAAGATAGAATTCTTACCAGAAGCAACACCAGAGCAACTTCAGTCAAAAAATAATTGCGCTATCTGTTTTCAAGAACTAAATACAGCACGAGTAACCAAATGCAATCATTTATTCCACGGCGTTTGCATTAGGAAATGGTTAAATGTACAAGCAACATGTCCTCTCTGTCATACTCATCTGTGCAGCAGTTCTACAAGTGTTTCCTAAATTAGACATTCATTTATCCTAATAAAATCTGTTCTAGTCAAATGAATACAATAATTTTTGAAGGTAGATTTTTTATTGTTATTAAAATTACTTACGCCACACAAGACACAATGGACTGAATCTGAAATGCCATACAATCCTTAACGTCACACGAAATTTTTAATTAAAGGGGAGAAGACAATATATTGATTTAGAAATAGCATTTAAATAAGTTAGATGTTATAGAACTAAAATTCGATCAATTATCAATCATGCAAAATAATTTAAGCAAAATTTGTTATACCTCTATGTATATTCATGTTAATTTGTTATGGTACCTCAAAAATAGTGCCGATAACATTCAGGATTCTGTGGCAAATTGTTGAAAATTTAGATCAATTTTGAATTAAGAAATGCAACATAATACAATGATAATATAGTATTTTAACTGCTTTGCTAAAGTACCAAAAATTTTCGTTCAGGGTTTACTCATTTTAAAAAATGAAAATTAAGGACTTATATTAACTAATGATATTAACTTATGCATTTTTTTTAATTACAGATTGATTGAAATTAGGAAAACGAGCAAAAAGAATTTTATTATAGAATTTTAAGAAATTACGAAATTTAAGCAAAGTTCAAATCAATAGCTATGAAACTAATAAACATTGTCTGAAAAAATCAGGTTGACAGGTATAAAATTTTTCAAATTATAATATTTGACTAAAATGAAAACCTCGCAAAAAATAGTTTCCCAGAAACAAATTTAAAAATTTATGTATTCGTATAAAAAAGCTTAAAACAATTTTTGAGGCAAACATTTTTCATGCTAGTAGCTAAATCTTGTCAATATGATTTCTTTTTTAAAGCTTGTCTTTAGAATTTTTGGGGTCTTTAAATTCAACTTTGGGCTATTACAACAAACCTTCAGGTGTATTAAATTGGCTATGACTCTGCTGCAAATTATCATAGAAACAAAATTGAAACTTCTTTGGAATCCTAAAAATCTATTACATACAAAAAGTAAAATAAAATAACCTTTTTTTTGTAAAAATTATCATTTTAAAGCAGGCAGCAACCCCTTTACGGATCCAAATTTTCACTCGTCATAGAATATTTAAACTAAAAATACATCTCAAAGTTTTGTGTGAAGGGGGAGGAGGGCAGGGGGCAAAGTACTTGATACATGTTACAAATATATACACATACATACAGTGAAGCATCATTTATACGTTTTTTAAAGGGACCGTATAAAAAAAGCATAAATGAAAAAATTTATTGGACTTCCGAAACTTCTTGTGGTTTTATGGTAAACTTTCAAATATGTATCACTTTCTTTTTACAGTTTGATCTTTATTTTATAAATTATAACTTTTAAATCAAACAGTTCACTAAGTGCAGTGATACAAATTTTTACTATTTTACGAAATATATAATATCGCAGTTTGCTTCCTAAAAAAAGTTGAGGATGTTCAAGTGCTGGTCGGAAAAACATTTTGATGGTTAAATTTGAGATTAAAATGTTGCCAGCTTAATTTAGCAAAAAGACTTCTTAAAATTATTGACAGTGAATTGCAATTTTGGAATTCAGAGAAAGAACACACTTAGCTTATTTTATCTCGGTATTTATTCATTCTTTTAAGGGGTTACAGTACCTTTCTAACAAATTTCTTTAATTTAAGTGAAAGAGTTAATTCTTTGAAATATTTGTTTCTGCACTTGTTTAAAAATCAATAATTTATTTTCAAACATCAAAAATTTTGAAAACTTTTTTTGAAAATTTGAAAAATGTAAGAAAATTTCAGTTTTTTTAAAACCCTAAGGCTTTTTTGTTTTTGCACTAATTTCAAAATTTCTTTTTGCGAAATGATCACAAAGAAAACCTCAACAAATCTGTGCATTCAATTTCTTATATTTTGATTAGAAAATATTTTGTGACCTTTTATGTAAAAAAATCTTAGAAAATTTTGTTCTTCGAGGTTTAACAAACTCTAAAAATTTTTGTAATTTATAAAACGCTTATTAAATGCACAGTTTTGTTAAATATATTATCCTGAGTGCAAAAAATATTGCTTTAAAGTTATATCTTTAATAGAAAAAATTCCTTAGCATTTCTAGTAACATAGAAACACTAAAAACTGATCACCGAGAAAAAGCACTTTAAAGTTTGGCTTTTCCATTAGAACACATAGCATGTATGCCCTAAAGTCACTCATAACTTTTTAAATAATTTAGCTAGAACAATGCTGTTTTTTTCTGAGTGTTTTAAATAACTTTTACTTTTGAAATAAGCAATAAAAATTTTTTTGGTCTTTTGGTCATTTTTGAGGTACTGTAACCCCTTAAATACAAGATGCTTACAATATTCATTAAATTACCTTTCTAACCTGTTTGCAACTAACTAGCGATTTAGCATTTGCTTTTAAATTATTAGTATACTTAACTTTTTTTCCTAGCATTTTAATTTTTATCATTAAAAAATGCTTTCTTTTTTAATTAATAGCAATATAATTGTGCAAATCATGTTAAACATCTATTTTATTAAATTTGTTTAGTTTTATAGTAAAAACATCCTAAAAATTGCTACACAAAAGTACGCAACATCTTTTATGCTGATTAATTTGATTACCACTATTATGCTTCTATTAAACAATTGCCTTGGAGGGATAATAAATAATGCAACCAAATTGCAGTATGATTCTATTACATCGTTGTAATATTTCTATTATCAGACATAATATATAAAATGAGTGGATTTTCATTTTGTCCTATTCGTCAATTTTGTAACTTCCTTCCACTTCCCTGGACTCATTGAAAAAAAAAAAAAAAAAAGTGGACAAAATAGCAACAATGGAGGGAAGGAATAATAAAGGCGACACCCGACAACACACATATTTTTAATCTATTTATGAAAAAATACATGACATGTGACAAAGAAGGAAGGTGAAATGTGACAGAGAGAGGGGATCAACAATGGTAAAAAGGATTATGTATAGCCTATACAGAAAAGGGACCGATATTGGATATGCAGAAACTAATTAGACCTTAGCAAACTCTTAATTGCATTGTGCATAATTACTACAAAATCTTTTACATTGCACTTTGAGAAAAATAAGTTTAAAAAAATATTGCTGCAAAGGAAAACCAAGAAAGACCAAGAAGAAAACCACTAAACTGAAACCAAACCATCCTTTAGTAAGGTTACGTGTAAGGAAAATTTTTCTTTGTATTGTAAAAAAAAAGGCGTGCTCAATCATCCATAAGATTATTTTATGAGGTGTGTAACGCAATGTCGTATTTAAAATGATCCATTCAGATAGCCATCCATTTTTTTCTTTAAAAACATTTCAGGCGACTTCCACACCAGAGTTATACATTTAAAATGTTTAATTTTATCAGTTATATTAATTTAAGAAAAAGCAATTTAAATTTTATTCAGATTTAAATGCATAAAGCAATTCTAGTTCAGTTTGTAAGATATTTCTTAGTGACAAGAAAGAAAGACATTTGCTTTCTATGCCAAAAGTTGCAGGTATGATTCCTGAATGATATAAAATTAAATAAGTAAATTTTGATTCACAAAATTCTCTTGACGTCAGAAAGTTTACAAAATTGATCTGGAAAAACAATAAAAATCCCTAAATATTGCCCCATAAAGATTTTTCAGGGTTAAAAAAAGCACAAGATAAGAACTTACCAGAAACAACTCATCATTTCTAAATAGAAATATTGCAATCCCAAATATAATCACAAGTGGAAATAAAGCAAAAATGATTTTTAATGTGTATAAAATGAAAGTTATCAAAACAAAAAAATATATTAAGCAAATTTGAATGGGAGAAAGAATTATGAAATAAATAGAAAAATTCAAAAGATGAACTAAGGAGATACCTTGTAAATTGAATTAACAAATCACAAGACAAATTTAAGAAAAACTTTAATTGATTTGACAACTCATGAAGCATACAAGAATATTTTGACAGAAGTCTTTTTTCATAAAAGGGAAAAAAATATTTCTGAAACAGTAGTTTTGAATAAATGATGTGTAGAAGACGACAGCACTGAAAAAGTTAGCTTTAAAGGGTGGGAAGAAGAGGGTAATACAAGTTTTGTAGACAACTAAATGCTGTTTGACGTTTTTTGAATAGGACCCTTTGCTCTCTAGAATACATGAAGGGTAATAATACAGAAGAGAACCATTACAACGCACACCTTGGGACCAGAGTTTTTGCATTACAGGTTTTGGCGTCATAGATTTTTGAAACTAATACTTAGAACCAGTCTTGGAATCTATTAAGAGAAAATGTAATCAATTACGAGTGTGAAAAATAGGTGTGAAAATTACGATCCTATGAGAAAACTTAGATATGATTACAGTAAGTAAAAAAAGGAATCTATTATGATCAGGGCTCGTGAAATACGGTCGCCTGGTCACCGTTGGCGACCAAAGATTTTGAACTGGCAAATGTTTTCAGCTTCTTTTAAAAACTTTTTTCATTACTTCTTTTTTCACTCTTCATACTTTTTTCCTGCCAAAGATAAAGTGGAAAACTAAGGCCCCGTTTATGCACGCTCCGGCTTTAACCCGGCGTGAAGCAGAAGGAGGAGAAATGCAGCATTGAAGCCGGGTTTGCAACAAGACCTGTTTTTGACAAAAGGCGATTTCTCTACCTTTTCCCCAGAATCCCTTGCGGAAAGGTTCTGGTTTAGTGGAAGTCGCGAAAGTTGTTTTCCGTTTTTATTCCTCAAATTGCTGATTTGAAATTAGCGTGGACGTTATGCCTTTCTTTCATAATTCACAATATTACACAAATTTGCTGATTTCAAGACATATGCCCCGTTTACATACATACTTATGCACTTTCCAGAAACTTATTTTAAGTTGGCAAAAATCATTATTCTCGGGAATACTTTCCGATTCTTGGGAAAAAAAAACTCATTAATCTCAAACTTTTAAAATGAAATGTGTAGTAACAAAAGCCTTTCTTGACACTACTGTGAAAAACAATTTCTATTCGTAAAAAATATGTTGGACAGTCTGTAATAAACAGGGGTATAGGGGAAGAGATGGTATTTTAAAAAAACAGGGTTTTTGTTCTAATAGGCAAATTTTGCCAAGCATTTTTTTTTTTTTTAAATGCAATAGAATGCATCCGTATTTATCTCCTTAGTTTTCAGTTGGAATGAAATTTGAAAAAAGTTTATGAATGCACTTGACATGTTTTCGTTCGGGAAATGTTTTGGTAGTTTTGGCCCGTTGACCCTTTAATTTTACAAGATGACCTTTGCTGCAAGATTGTTGCAAGTTGACCCTTTTATTTTATTTCTTATTTCTATGCTAAATTTTTTGAATCCTGCGCAATATGGCTTTTATAAAAAAAAAAGCGTTTATATTAGAAAAAGAAATCTCCCTTTCAGAAATTGGTTTTATAAAATGGCGCTAAAATTGTGGAAAAAAAAGCCTGTTTTTTTAGTTTCCGGATAAAATTTTCTGTAATGTAGTAACTAAAATTCTAATTTTCTGGTCTGCCATTCTCCATTTTGTTTGCTAAGATTGTGTTGACAAATCTATTAGATTGACATCATACCGACATGCTCAGACTTCATAATTGTCCCGATATCCCTGATAAAAATATTTTGTCCTGATTTGTCCTAATTTTTTAGTTTTTTGATAGCTCTCTTTTAAGTTGTGAGCTTCCTGATTTTTTGCAGACTTATAAATTTTAGGGCTTCCAAACATGTTTTCAGTTTGTCCTTAGGAATAAATAAGATAGCCTTTTTTCCTAACTCTTTCTCTAAACTCATAATTTTTAAAAGTTGAAATTAAAAATGCACTCATTAATCGGTAAATGGACACTAAGACGATTAACTTGGGGACCAATTAGGAAGCTGGGATTTTATTTTTGTACTAAAATTGCTTTTGCTTAGAAGAAATAACTATGCTGAATGCATTTCAGCGCATTAATCGCCTGAGTGTTAATATTTTATTTAGTTTTTTTATTAAAATGCATTTTTTATTCAGAAAAAGAAGCAATGCTTAACGAATATATTGCACCTAATGAATAGTTTTAAGCTCTAGCTGTCGAGGGAGAAAAATACATCACCCATAAACTAGGATTACAACAAGTGATAACGTGACATTGGCAAAAAGAAAATAAGATGCAGTTCAATATTATACTTGTATATAGGTACACATGTGCATTACTAAATTTTTGCTCAATATCAAAAGTGACCTAGATTTTTTGTAATATTGTCTTAATTTTTTTTTCAAAGCCATTACGAAGTCTGCGTACTACTCGCAATTCTTGACTAAAAAAGTGATTTTTACCACATACAATTTTGAAGTTATTTAAATAGAAAATATAAGATATAGTGATTAAGATTTAGTAGAACAAAGTTTAATTTATCGAATAGTAACTTCCTTATTTTCAGCAAAAATCTGTCGAAAAATTATGTAAACTTAAGGATATTTAGGAAAAAAGCTCTAAATTTAGGAATTTGAGGACAATATAATTTATTTTTCAGTATTGCTAATCTTTCTATTTGAACAAAAGTATCAGTTGATCGAATATTATTTCCGTATTTGTTAAAAATGATTTCAGAGATCTTCAGTTTTCTTCTTTTTGTTAGTTTTTCCTTGCGCACTAACGATACTTTGGCTAAGTAAAATAAACAACCGTACAGTCAATGCAGGAGAATCCACCTTCAATACCTCATTGATGAAGGAGAGAAATTTCTACCCCATTTGAAACCGGTTTCACCCCGGGTCGGTGCATAAACACGGCCTCGTGGGGAAAGCCGGGTTGACGCCGGGTTGAATCCTGCTGCATAAACGGGGCCTAAGTTTCAGAGCACATCCTGTAGAGCAGGAGGCTAAAACAACTCCCCCCCCCTCCCGCCCAATCGGTGGATTGCCACCCTCCCAACTACCTAATCGGCATTCTGCTTTTGGCTACTAGTGTTAGAATAAATCACTGAACCATTGAATCATCAGGAAGAGGGGCAGCTGTTCTTTATTGCAGATTATAATCTGCCGAGTTCTGATACAACTTCAGTCAAGCAACCTCCCCTCCCCCCAATCGGAAAAAATTTGCAAAAAATAATTCAAAACATCCATCAAAATTTCCATGCCTGCGCCATGACCCCCCCCCCTCCCCTTTTCTAATGCTTATTATTAGTTGGCTGGTAGCTGATCTTGTGCACTTGAGTCAGCAAAATTACCACTGTGTTGAGTCTACAATCCTTATGAAACTTTGAATTTTTTGGCAGATCACTTTAATGAAACGTTTAAGTTAAGTTGAATTCAAGTGATTTTTTTCAGAAATCTTCCTATTTTTTATTTGAAGAGGTCAGCAGGTATACTTTAGCAAACTGATTCAACAGATTGCAAAGAACTTTGTGTGGTAGTTGCCCATGGGAAAATTTAAGACAGAGTTTCGGGGGGGGGGGGGGGGGCAAGTTCTTTTTTTTCTTTGAGCAAACAATAGCTCTAATAATTGGCGACATGCTAATTATTGTTTGATTTTTCGTAATATTTTTGAAAATTTGTTTAGCTTTTACGATTTTATATAGATAATCTTTTTTTTCTCCAATTCTACAAATGAGTTAACTTTTTAGCAATTTATCAAAAAGAATAGCAGTTTATTTTATCAAATTTCAGCCATTTTTCCTAAAATTTGTGACAAATGGATTATTTCAAAACTAGCGATTTTTTTCCCCCCAATCCAACTTAATATTTTTTACCAAAACTTTTGATGACTGGTTTGTTTGGATTTTAATATTGATAATGACTGACTAATTCAGACTTAGATGATTATCACTTTTTAAAAAGCATTTAGAAAGTGAGTAAAGGAGTATCATCCACCCTTAATTTAAAGCTATCTGAGACAGTAACTACACAATCCTGAGTTCAGATGATAAAATTACTAGTCCTACTGAGTTAGGTTTTCTATACCATTAATAGTTTATAACCTTTTGTCCTTCTTTTCCTTAGAGACAGGTCAAGCTTTTTAGAAAACATTCTGCTCTGCTCTTTTTTAACCCTAGCGTCAATAACCGGGTACCCACTTACTACTTTGATCTCAATTTTTACTATTTCTAATTAAGACTTGGTCAAGTGGCTCTTAATGGCTTTTTTCTTTAAAGTACCTACGATTGTACCCCACGAGACGAGGGTGTCAAGAACTGTTCCATTTAAGTAAAAGGAGTCGCGAAAAAGAGCTAGTTTCTGCTCTATGTGCTTGAAATTCGAAGTGGGTACCAGGTTATTGAGATTAAGGTGTTAATTCGGTTATTGACGCTAGGGTTAACCGCTTGTAATGTTTTGGTCTATATTTTCCCTTAAAGATTTGCCCTTTCACCTCAAAAATTATTTTAGACACCAATGCCTTATCATTTTTTCTATTTAATGAATAGTGCTTTTTCTTATCAGAAAACAGCATTCTGCCTTTTTCAGAACTCTCCTGAACTTCTTAGAAAAAAAATAATGATTTCTCGCTTCCATGATTTTGACAGGTATGCTTTCATTATTTAGAATGAAAGCATACCTGTCAAACAGTGTTAGAAATAAGCGGTCGTTAGTCGTATTTTGCGACCAAAATTTTCCATTTGACGCCTAAACATCCAAACCCAGGCGCCAAGTTTGACGCCTAAAGATTTTGGGATCACAGAAAGCCTTTCTTGTCTGACTCATCATGATTGACGAAAAGGATTCGCAATATTTCTCCTGCTCCCCCCGGCAGTCTGTCCACAAAGCATTAACCCCCCCCCCCCCCCACCCCCACCCCCCCCCCCCCCCCCCCCACCGTGCTCCACTCTTCTTTAGCCCTGGTGGACCACAGCAGACCACCTTAGCTCCGGCGGGCATTTAAGCATACCGTACTCGAATTTGGACATGCGAAAAGATTCGTGCTGTCATTGGTCGAATCGACTTATCGAAAGATCTTCTTTCAACGCCAAAACAAAGGCAATGCTATTTTGAGATACAGCCTTAAATGAATTCACCCTGCTCTCCATAAAAATAAAAGACGATTATTTATTTGAAATTTTCATAATTTCGTGGTAGAAAATTTTAAAAGCATTTTTATAACAAGCAACTTAAGAAACATTAAGTTCATGATAAACAAACTTCTTTGCTAGAATTTGAAAAGAAAACTAATAGCAATGGAGCATGAGAAATTCATACCCATCCTATTAAAAAAACGTTTGCTGGTAATTTTTTTTTTTTTTAATGGCTTATTTTAATAATAAATGCTTTTTTAAATGCTTTTTTAAATATTTTTTGACATTCTATTTATTAGCTTATAAATTAAATTGTGCCGCTGTTATGTTTTCTGTAGAAATGTAATTTCTAAAAATGATTAACAGGTCCTTTATAAGAATAACTTTAAAGTTTTTTTTTTTTTTTTCAAAGTAAACTTTTTTAGGTTATTAAAACTGTTAAATTTTTGGCTACTTTAATGTGCATTAAAACTCTATACGTATACGTTACACTTTTTTTTTTGTTATTGGCGCTAAAATATTCGAAAATATAATTGATTCACTTGTAAAATGTATTATTTTGCAAAGGGAGGATCTGTTATACATCAGTAACGCTTTTAACAAGTTTATGAAAATTTTGAAATTATACCTGCCGATTTCTGTAAGTCCGCTAAATTTAATATTACTTTCAAGCGTGTGAATTTAATAGATATAAATATTCCATTTCGTTTCCTATTCTGGTAAATCTTTAGTGCTATCTGTGAATAACTGTGTAGTATAAAATACACAATTTGTTCTTCTGCTTGTCCTGCATTCTTTTTACTCCATGAATGTTTGATGTAAGTGAAAATTAAGAGAGGGGGAAAAATCATACTAAGTACTCTACACAAAACTTTTTTTTTATTTTTTTTCAATTAGACGAGATGTTAAATGAAACCTAATAAATTTGGTTTTCAAGGGAACTAAATCATTTAATTTCTTCATTTAAAATGTATGTACCTTGTCCGCACTAGATACTTCATCAGGACAAGTAATCAGGAAATTTTCTTCATTAATAATTAGTGGGATAATCACTAAAAGCGTTTTATAGAAATACCTGCTTGAAGAAAATGTATATGAACATTTTCAACTGTCTAATGATTAATAATTCTTGAACTGATAAAACAGATGCTAATACATGTACATTATACACATAACGCATTAAGAGTAATAATAAAAAAATATCTATACCTTAAACCTCAAACACTTGAGGAAAAAAAATAATATTTTCCCCCTTTTACTTAAAAATAAATGTCTAAGATACTATCTTGTTTGTATAAAAAAATCAAAAATATGTAAAAATATGAAACATAGTATTTTTGCAGCACTTTCAGAACTGTTTTAAAAGGACTCGAACATTCGTGTTTCCTGTTAATCAAGAACAGTAATCCAATACATTTGGAGCACTGGTTTTAAGTTTTAAAAGAAAATTGAATTTCCATGAATTGCTTTCCGTGTTTACATATAGATGGCACTACTACGTGTTTTGGGATGAATTTGCATAAATGTTATTTCTATGTTTAGTTTTAAAATAAAACACTGTTTTGCTTGATTCTAACAATTTTAAGTGTTTATTTTACGATGTCAAGTCAGAGGCATCGACTCCCCTCCACTGTCCTAGCACGACGTTTACAGTCTGTTCTGACATTTTTCTTTCACTTCCCGTACTTTTCGAACCTATGGGCGGGGTTAGGCAATTGATTGACAGTAATTCGACCAATGATAGCGCGCATCTTTTCGCATGTCCAAAATCGAGTACGGTATGCTTAAATGCCTCCGGCATCGGGGAAATGCATGATGGGATACATCGTCTCTTTCTTCGCCTCAGGAAGTTGTGCGTGGTTATGCGCGCGGGGTGTGTGTGTTTTTGTTTCGTTCAACGCTTCTTAAGCTTGCTTTCGTTAGGATGTTTAGGGCACAAGAGCACCGGTAGAATAATGCATAAGGGTTTTTTTTGGGGGGGGGGGACAATGAGCAAAAAAAAAAAAATCTTTTCTGAAAAAAAGAAAAGGAAAGACATTTTAAAACCAAATAAATAAGAATTAAAAATGTTTTTAAAATGATTTTTTTTTTCACAAAGAGCCCTGCGCCCATGTTTGTTGGCTATTCTCTCGTAAAAATAATGATCGATCCTAATTTGGCTTGGCCACCGATCACTCCTCTCTATTTGAAATAGTATTGTAGATAATTGAAAACATTCAATGTTGTGGTCTGTTCTGTGCCACCCTCCCCTCCCCCCATCCACCTAATCGGCATTCTGTATTTGGCTACTGTTAGAATAAATCGCTGAACCATCAGGAGGACGATGGGCAGCTGTTCTTTATTGCAGATTATGATGTGCTGAACTCTAAAACAACTTCAGTCAAGCAACGCCCCCCCCCCCCCGGAAAAAATGCACAAGCAAAAAATAATTCAAAACATCCATCAAAATTTCCAACTCTATCTGCTCCAAGCACCCCCCCCCTCCTCCCCTCCTTTTCTAATGCTTATTATTAGTAGGCTGATGGCTTATCTTGTGCGCTTGAGTCAGCAAAATTATTACTGTGTTGTGTCTACAACCCGCTTGCTTACTTGGCTTGTTGGGAGCTGTAGATGGCACAGGATATACGTATCTCTTATTTTCAAGGAGTGGAAAAAGAAATGAATAGCAATTGGAAAAGAAGCAATAAATGCAAATGTATTTGACGCTAACTGGACAAAGTTACTTTTTACATTTTAATGAAACTTTTAATGTTTTTTTAGTTGGTAGATCATTTTAATGAAACATTTTGAGTTATTGAATTCAAGTGATTAATTTCGAGAGATCTTCCGATTTTTTTCGCAAATCTTCCTATTTTTTATTTGAAGAGGTTGGCAGGAAACTGATTCAACAGATTGCCAAGAAATGTGGGTGGTAGATGTCCATAGGAAAATTTAAGACTGAGTTTCTGGGGGGGGGGGGGGGCAAGTTCTTTTTTTTTTCTTTGAGCAAACAATAGCTCTAATAATTGCCTACATGTTAATTATTGTTTGATTTTTCATAATATTTTTGAAAATTTGTTTAGCTTTTACGATTTTATATGGATAATCTTTATTTTTTCCAATTCTACTAATGAGTTTTACCTTTTTAGCTATTTATCGAAAAACTAGCAGTTTTTTTTTATAAAATTTCAGCCATTTTTCCAAAGTTTGTGACAAATGGATTATTCCAAAACCAGCATTTTTTTTTACAATCCGACTTAACATTTTTTTCCAAAACTTTTGATGACTTGTTTGTTTGGATTTTAATATTGATAATGACTGATTAATTCAGCCTTTGATGATTATCATGCTTTTTTAAAAGCATTTAGAAAGTGAGTAAAAGAGTATCCTCCACCCTTAATTTAGAGCTATTCGATAGAGTAACTACACAATCCTGAGTTAAGATGATAAAATTGCTAGTCCTCTTGAGTTAGGTTTTCTGCCCTTAATACTTTATGTACCTTTTGTTCCCCTTCTCCTTAGAAACAGGTCTAGCTCTTTAGAAAACATTTTACTCTTTTTTAATCACTTGCAATGTTTTTGTCTATATTTTCCTTTAAAGAATTGCCCTTTCACTTTAAAAGTTATTTTAGACATCAGTGCCTTATCATTTCTATTTAATGAATAATGTTTTTTCCTATCAGAAAAGGACAATCTGCCTTTTTCAGATCTCTTCTGAACTTTTTAGAAAAAATTCATGATTTCTCGCTTCATGATTTTGGCAGATATGTTTTCATTGTATAGAATCATCCCAAATAAACTGGTAGGGCATTGCCCCCCCCCCCTCGCTCCCCATAAATCCGTCCATGTAGTTGCTGCATTTTTCCTGCTCTCTATTTGAAGGGTTATCCACTGTTCTGGAAAGGGGAGAGACGAAGCCGTAGGATACCGGAACAACACTGTGAAAGCCCCCTTCCTGACCCCCCACCCCCCATAATTAAATGAAAAGAAAATACATAGCAACATCGTGATATATCGGCACATCGCGAAGTTATACTGGTGATGTATCGCGATATTAAAATCTGCAACATCGCCCAGCACTAGTCTGAAGCAACAACATTCTATACCATGCTCATTTTCATGCATTGCCAGTAACATATCATACATGGATTGTGTTTGTGTCGCATTTCTGTTAAATAAAGATTTTCTTTAAAAAGTTCTGATTATATTAGAATTTTTTTAAAAATGACGCCTAGATTGTTCATTTTGACGCCTAGAAATTGATCCTAGGAGTCACAATGACGCCTAGACTTAAATTTCTATTTCTAACACTGCTGTCAAACCCCCCCCCCTCTCGCCCCCATAAATCCGCCCATGTAGTTGCTGCATTTTTCCTGCTCTCTATTTGAAGGGTTATCCACAGCTGTGGAAAGGGAAGAGACGAAGGATACTGTAACACTATGAAGCCTGAAGCCCCTCCACTGAACCCCCATAATTAAATGAAAAGAAAAAACCTAGAAACATTATGATATATCAGCACATCGCAATGTTATACTGGTGATGAATCACAATGTTAAAATTTGCAACATCGCCCAGCACTTCTGGCCACCAGAAATTTTTTCTGGCTACTAGTTTTTTTCAAAAAACTGGAGCCCTGATTATGATTATACTCGAGACTCTTTCATTCATTTGCGGCAGTAACTTTATATTTGAAAATTTTGATTTTAGATTAATTATGCAGATTGTAACTATTGTGCAGAAAAACTTGACTTATAATTTATTTTGAATTATCTCTTGAAAAGAACAATAATGAAAGAAAGACATCCAGATAAATTTTAGCAATTGAAGGGCATCCATTACAATTATAGTGAACTTCAGACCCAGATAATATAGACGAACAGGCGAACGCCGTTCGCAGAAGGTTTTCAAGTATTGCAGACCATTTCTATGTTTGAGATAAATTTCTGTATTAGAACATCTTTTTGGTAAAGGACATATTTTTGTCGCCAATTTTGAGGAATCCACAATTAATAAACCAGAAAAAAAAGAATAAATAAACTTGCTGATTTTATAGTGGTATGGTACTCATATTTTTATTTTTGCTGTTGGCAGCAATATAAGAGTGGAGAAGTACAGCGTTTTTTCGCAGAAAATTTTAAGAAATTCATTCTGTTCGAGGACAACTTTAAAATTTATCTAGGTTTGGTGACCTTTATAGTGTACAGCAATAGGTATACCCAGATGAAATGTATACGTAATACATATTGTATAATGTGTATGATTTAATTGTAAATTATAATCATACATACGACAACTTTAAAATAGGTGTAGAATTTTTCAATTTTGCATTTTCAACTATCTGGTAGAAATAACAATTTTGTAAAATCATTAGAAAAAACAACTTTGTATGGATCTTTGTGCAGAACATGCACAATATATTTAAGTATAAACTGATTATGAAAATAAATGTTCAAAATTAAATATGGTGTTTAAAATTTCTCTATACTTAATTTATTTCAGTAAATAATGCTGTAAATGTTTTCACTCTTATTCTTGGAGGGAAAAAAAATGCAAGCAAAATTCAGAACTATCATTAAACTAGAGCAGATTACACATAAATTCAGCAGTACTTTGTTACTAATACAGATAGCATGTTATATAGTTCCCTAAATATCTAGGGGAGCAATATTCCGATCATTTGATGCACTTTGATTACATTTTTAATTTGAACACTTAAAGAATTTACATTTCTACAAGTGCTAGAATGTTTTAATTTGACACGCTCATTAAAAAAGAAGAATGGGTATAATAAGTCCTGCCATAAATTTCACTTTCTAGGTATCATTTTATTTATTTGCATACATGAAAACTTTATAATTATATCTATATCAGTTAAGAGCAATTATTCTAACATCTCAAAAGGTTTATGCAAAACAAACTAAAATATAAAATTATATTAACTCTAAGCACCACATAAACGTAACTGAAATTTTAAAATAATTCACTGATGTAATGAAAAGTAAACATTTTATTTAAAGATTTAAATAAAACCTTTTTCTTTCTTTTGTTTTATTAGTTAACAATATCAACAATAAAATAAAAAATTCAAGATAAAATAAGATAAGAAAATATTTCAAAATATATTTTAAAATATTGCATTTACAGAGATTTAGAGTAGACATCAAAATCTTTTTTGCTTTGAGGGAGGCAAGAAAGATTGTCTACCCCAAGAAACTTACAAGTGTTTCAGTTTTATGAAGAAAATAATAAATAAGTCATTAAGTTTCTAAAAGCAGACATAATTCCATTAATAATTTTAACTAAGAATGAGAATATATAAGTTACATTTTCAATTATAACAAAATTTTACTAAAATGAATAATCCACAGTTGTTTAAAGACAGCTAAAGCTAAGCCCTAGAGTAGAAATAGCCAAGCTTTTATACTTAGGAGAACCCTTGGCACTAATTTCCTTGAAGGAACCTTTTAATAAAAAACTAAAAATTGAAAAAGTAAAAACCTAATTAAATGTATTGCTGCATCATAATCTATCAAAATATCAACATCTTTATAAAATAAAGTAAAGTTTTGGGGGTAACAAATATCTTAACAAATATGCACTTCAATCAATGTAATTTGAAGCATGAAACTTCTATAAAATTGTAGATTAAATATACAACTTTGTCCACAAAATATTCATATTTAATTATTCAAGCAAGCTACCTTAAAGAATTAAGCCTGGTAAACAAAACGGTTGACTTTTTGGATAAAATAAATAGTTCTTTTTTCGAGCCTGTCAACGTTCTGCTGAACCTAAGGTTCCGCAAAACCCAAATTTAAGATACTGCCCTTAAGGGAAATTACATATTTACAAACATCTATGCAAGGGAAATTATTCAATGTCATCCTATAAATTACAAGAAATCCTCAATTATAACATTACATGCAAAAGAAAGCTGTTAATATTAAAAATTACTTACTTCGATACATTGGAGGAACAGTTCAGACGACCAGCCATTAGATGAACGAGAGTTCAATGCATAAGCCCTTGAGATAAAATGTTTGTCAATTAACACAACATTGTTTCCCAAGAGCTTTTACATTAAATCTCAAGTTAAAAAAATATTTACTTGTTTCAGTCTCCTAATCAAATGAATGTCAACATTACTTAAGCTTTAATCATTGCAACTAAAATAAAGAACTCATGTAACAATGAAATACAATCAATTTTGCAGTATCTCTAATTTAAAAACAATGTTTAAGAATTTGGTCATCTACTTCTTAATGATAAAAGCCAATTCTTAGCTATTATTAATTACTTTAGTAAAACTTTAATGCTCGAATTTTAAGAAAATATTCGGAATTATAACTTCATTACAATTAAAAAGTAAAAAAAATTGATAAAAATAGACAGATTCAACTGAATATTTACAAAGCTTTTTCCTATTGACAAAAATAAATGTAACTAAAATATTTGATACTGTTTAATATTTAAAAAAACAATCAATTTTATCATCACACGTTCGATACCGTTGAAAGACAAAATCAAAACACTAAAAGAATAAAATTTAACTGAAATAAATGTGGAAAATATTAATTCTCAGGTAGTTATAAAAAAACAAACAACATTTGTGTTTTAGACAAACGAAAATTTAATTTAAATTTTATGTAAAAAAATATTTGACTCACTAGAGGTTCAGTTTTACACTAAAACTTCCTGCCGACGAAATGAAAACATCTCGCGCTCTTCAAATAACGGTTAGCAATCGGACGCTGTAGAAATTGGCGATGTGTGACCAAAATTCAAAACTTAACAAACCACTCACCTATAGTTATTTGAAATAGCACTTCATTGAATTAAAAGAGGAATATATTAACGATTTCGTTTCTTTAGTATTGCCTGTAAAATCTACAACGTAATCCAAACTCCCGCTCCTCAACGGTGCTAAAAGCAATTAATCTAATTAATCCGTTGAACGTTTCATATAACTGCGCAGAAACAAAAGAAATTCAACATAGCAAAAGGCGAAAGAGCTGTTTGTGGGTCAAGAACGAAGTATATTACTTTTCAAAATAGAAACGCACGAAAATACGACATGCGAACTCCATATTTTTAATTTTAAAATAATTGTATTAAGTGCCAGAACAATAACACACCCCTCCCCCTTTTCAAGTGAAATCGCCGAAGATGGTGCCGATATGTCATTTACACTGCTTCTAACGTAATTTGAGAGCAACGAGGAAAATACCAACGTCGACATCGATTTCGAAAGAGTCGACGCTAGCAACTCACAGATAATTTTCTAACGGAAAATTTGAAACGTGCATGATTCAGGCACAAAAGGTTCAAATACATTCCTCACATATTGAACTGTCAGTATTTTATTTTAAGTCGATGCGCAGTTCAAGTAAAATGGACGCCGTTCGTTGCCGCATACGCTAACAAGCCAAGTTCAACAAAGAAGCTCCGCCAAAAGACTTAGCGCTATTTCCCTTTTAATTCAAAAAAGCTCAAAACAAAACTGCGAAAGAATATACTTACAGGAGATAGTTTCAACAACATCCAAGTACTTAGTACGAAGAAGATATGATACGGACGAGCAGCGACCTCATCCAGGTGCATCATAAATATTGTATGAGACAAAAGCCGGGAATTACTGCGCTAGCGTCCTCCCGCAACGGACATACGTCAATTCTTTAATCCACACCCACGAATAATACGATTCCGATTAAAAAGAAAACGATAAAGATTTATGCATGTAGCGCCATCTAAGAAACTGAAAAGAGAACAATAGAAACCTGTAACTATTTTTTCATTGTGTGATTTTTACGGATAAAAACGAAAAAACTAAAATGATCGGCGATACTTTAATCACTGCAGAGCAGTGGCGTATATAGGTTTTTTTATTTCTGAGGGGGCCCATATAATCAAGCTTAGCCCCCCACCCCAACTTTCCTTTTTTTTTCGCTATTACTGTAAGACAAGTAGAAATTTTCAAATAGAATTAAAATACTGTAATTTTTGGAAAAGATAGAAAATTACGAAGTTTTAGATTCCCTCCAAAACTTTTTTCAAAATTGAAATTATTTATGTTACCTTTGATTACGTTTGAGGATCAAGACTCCTCTGGGAAACTTACTGAAACTTAAATTCTAAACACGCAATTTCAGGTTATCTTTAGTGACGTTAAAGGAATAGAGAAAACTCAGGGCATCTCTCCTGAAATATTTTGACACTGAAGCACAACTCAGGATATATTTCTTCATGATAGAGTAAAAGAAAAGAAGATGAGTTTTTTTTTTTTTTTTTTTAACTGAAGTCTCATTTAAGCTATCTTTGGGAAGTAAAAGTTCAAAAACCTGCCCCTGAAAGATTTTCGATACATAGATGCGCAATTTCGCGTTCTCTTCGGAGACGTTAAGAGACAAAAAGTGGTTAGGGATTTCCCTCCGAAATTTTTCAAAACTGAAACCTTAAGCTATCTTTACTTTAGACCATCTTTGGTAGTAACGTTAGCAAGGACTCTCTCCCGAAATGTTTTGAAATTAATGTTTTAAAAACATTTTTATTTAGGTTATCTTTAATACCGTCAAGAATCTTCATTACCGTCCAGATTCGGGCGCTGTGCCACGAAATTTTGCGGCATTGAAGCTTCAAGAATGCAATTTTAAGCTCTATTTTTTGAAACTGAAGATTCAAAATTTTACTTTTAGCAGAGATGCCCATTACCCCCAAGAGCAAAAACTTATCATCCAAGAAATCCACAAAGATCCCTCTAAAAACGAGAGCCACACGTGTAAGAAAAAGAAAACAAAAACTTTAAAAACGCCCCTTAAAAATAATTCAATAGCGCCGCTTGCGCCATAATTCTTGATAGGAATAACTGCTTGTAGGCTTTGTCTGACAACATTTAAGATAATAAAAGAATTTAGGGACTCTTCCGGAAATTTTTGGGCATAGAGACTAATTCGGGAGCTCTCTCTTTTCTAAAAACACATCTTAGAGCTAAAGACTATAGAAAAGTAAAGGGGATATCAACTACCGTTAACTGTTTGAATTTTAAATCTCTAAAATGCCATTTGAGGCAATGTTTGACCAAGGTATTGAAGAAGAAGCGGGAAAAGAACTCTATTCCGAAAATTTTTGGATATTGAAGTCTTGAAACTGCAATTAAATTACACGTTGTAAAAGCGAAATTTTAAGATCTCTTTGTACTCTTTAAGGGGTCATGAGCCTTCTTTAAATTCATGCTTGGCGGATATACGGGCCTCGACTTCCTACCCTAAACCCGCCACTGGAGGCACTCTATACTTTAATTTCACCAAAAGAGATTGAAAATTACGTGCCCCTTCTAGCTCGGCCAGCTTGGACTTCTTCGATTTTTTTTTTTTTTAATGTTTTGTTCAGCTGAAAGCTTGGAAATTATTTGTGAAAGAATAAAACCGAAAATGATTACACATTATTTTAAATTTCCTGCTGGGAGGAATACTTACACTTTATTTTAAATTTCTTGCCGGGGAGGAATGATTACACTTTATTTTAAATTTATTGAGTGTAGCATTATTTTAAAGACTCTTTTTTCCTGACTGACTAGAAAAAAAGGGGGAATGAGAAGAAAGAGAGAAACGTAATTTGCTGACTAATAATCTACATGTGTTGAATATTTTTCATTTGAAGATTTCTATTCAAAATGATTAGGATATTTTCTATGCGTTTTCTAATTGAAATATCTTCATTTTCCCAAGACACGTTCTTTTTTCTCTTCAGTAAAGCGCAAGGGCTCCCTGACCCTCTTGGGTTGCATCAATGCCTGGTGCCATCTAACGAATTATTATTATTAGCGATAATTATTCATTTATGTATTTCAAGCTAAAAGTATGTAAAAAAATTAAGAGTAAACTTAAACCGAATAATAATTACCTTTATTTTTAAAAAAAATTCGAATATTTTTTTAGGGGGGGGGGCATAGGAGGGAAAGATCCTCTGGGGTCCTTCCTTACATACACCCTTGAAAACAATGTTAATAGAGAGTGGGCTTTTTTCTTAAGGATTTTTTTTTTTGTTTTTGAGCAAACACGAACCGAACACCTACTTTTGAAAAAATAATTTTCCTCGATTTCGGGGAGGGGGGCTCTCTCCCCCCTTAAATACGCCCTTGATTCCTGTGTTTCTTGATTGGGTGTATTTAACATCAAAGTAAACATAAAAAAAAATAGGTTGCCATAACCATCCTTACTCATAATGAGTTCGTTTTAACGTCATCGTATATACATATACAGTCAATTCTCGATAACTCGAATTTGAAGGGACCGAAAAAATACTTCGACTTATCGGAAGTTCGACTTATCATTAGTTTCGATTTCCAACATTTTAATAACAAAAACTTGGAATTTTCAATTAATATATAGATTCCTGACAAGTTTAATCAATTAAAATGTGCACTACTTGAATTAAAACGTTAAGAAAAAAAAATAAAACGAAATCCTAATTTTTATACATATTTCATTCTTGTGGGATAATCCGTTATTTTAAGCTGCATTGAGCAGTTTTGTAATTTAAAAAACATTAAATATCACAGCTTTTTCACATATCGTTCTTCCTTGGCAGCATATTCATTTTCCTCCATGGTTTGTGTGTACTCTTCGTTGCAAACCTCAGTGTTTTAGTCACATTTCTTAAATTCACATTAAAGAAATTTTCTTGATCAACTGCTTTAAAAGTCGTTTGTTTTAAATTTAAAACAACTTTTAGAAATTAAATTCCTTATAGAAGCAATAAGTGCAAACAATACAGCAAGAGTCACCACAGGTATTGTTTCTTTATTGCATATTGCTTCAACAGATCTTATTTTGATTTCAGATTCAACCTGAATGACCCCCCCCCCCCCCCAAGAGAAGCTCAAATAAAATTTCATGCTCTCACTTGAAAGTTTTTTCTGCGTTTTAACTCTCAAATGTTTAGCCACCTCAAAAAAACTTCGAGTTAAGGGAAGTAAACTTCGAGATATGGAGAAAAATTAACATGGAATTGAAGACAAAGGGTCGGGACCTAATAAGAAATTCGAGTTATAGTAATATTCGAGTTAGCGGACTTCGAGTTATCGCGAATTGACTGTATTTTGCTTATTAAGTGAAATTTTGTTCAGACATGTGAAATTTCAATGAAGATATTTATTGTTTATGTCTTGTCAGGTTAAGTACGTCAAAAGGTCATCACCATCCAGCCCAAAAGTTATAAACACGTGGTTGGAATGATAGATTGAGGACAAAATGATGCGAATTGCATTATTTCTAATGTTTTATGTGTGTTTTTTTTGTTTTTGTTTTAAGTTAGTTTTTTTCACTTTACTTTCTGTTTAGATAAATTGAATTGTGAAGCTCATTAGAAAATATAGGGGATAATTTTTTGAAAAGGAATTCAATACTTTAGCATTTGTAGTATATTTATTTTGATTTTCGATGATAATTTTAATGAAGTATTAATTAATTGATCCATGAATGAAAGTAGAAGAAACCTGGGGAAAAAAAAGCATAATTATGTTGTTTGTAAAAGTTATAAATTTAACCCTCAATATCTGTAAAGTAAATAAAGATGTTTTCTGAACTTATGTAGTTTGATAAAATGCATCTATTGTCTTTCTAAAAATGGTCAAATTGAAAATTGTGAATCCAAAATAACTTTTCTAAAGATTTGTAAAAAAACATATCATTATTAAGTGTATCCGGGTGATTCTAAAAATACGGGAATATTTCTAACATGTAGATTTCAAAAAATTAATTTATAATTAAAAATCTGAAAAAAATCAGCAAAGTACTTTATAAATTGCATAATTAAAATAGAATATCAGCAGAGCTTAAATGTTTGCATTTTATTGTATTTTTGGATTTTTATTCTTTTGAAGGCATATGTCAATGATAAAAAAGACATGTGGATGACACAATGGGTATGTGAATAAGGCAGGAATTCAAGTGAAACACCACTGCAATCGCTTCGAATTGCAATCGCTACTGGAAGTGAATTACATTATCATCAACTTAACTTGGCACTGACGTCACTACGGGTGGAGCCAATAAGAGCTCAGAAGCAGTCAGCGATCTCCTCTTATTCGCCAAGTAGGCTGTGACGTTTTATCTAGCTCGTTTTTCATAGGCAAACGTCACGCAAACGTTACGCTGACGTCACGATGTTTTTATCAAGAAACGTTCTAATGTAATTCATTTCCAGTAGCGATTGTAATTTGCGATCGCCTGTTTCACTTGAATTCCTGCCTAACACAATAAGTATGTGAATAACACAAACACAATAGTCACTTTAACCTGTAAACTGTCAGACATAATTTTTAAACGTTGTACTGTCATAGTTTGGCTTTTGATTCATCCACGTGTCTCATATTGGGTCATGTGAATGACATTAGAAAAAGGGCACGTGGATGACAAAACACAAGTAATATGTTCTCAAAAAGTCATATCTGAATATTTTTCGGCTTAACTTCGAATAAGAACCTACAAATGTAAGATTTAGGACTATTCATCATCAAAAAAATTTTACATGTACATTTTATTTGCATTCTGTGGGCCATGTTAATGACAAAGATGAAAAACACTTGCCTTGAAAGTTGAGTTTAGCTTGCTTTTTATCCAAAAGTAATTGCAGAACAGCAAAATTAATCTTCAGCCAGGAATAACAAAGTTCCATGTTTTATTTTAAGATGTGCTGCTAGATTTTGAAATAAAACATTTCAGAGAAAAATATCTATACTTTTTAGACATGTGGATGACTGATAATCGCTGGGACAAAGTTTAGATTCACTTTTAGAGACATTATTTTCATTATTTTGCTTTTTTTTTTTGTGATTTGCATCTTGCACACATTCACATTTATAAATAAAATATTCTTGAGAAAAAAATCCCATATTTTTTTTTAAAATCTATATTCCATTGATTGTGAAAATTGCACGTATGGGACAGGGCATGTGGATGATATTTCAATGTAATATTTTATGTTTAAATGAATAATAATTAATTATTGACTTTGTTGATAATCAGAAATATAGAATATAGAACAAAAGATGCATAAAAATATTTCCCAAATAGTGTTTTATTAAATTAAAAACAAAAAGAGCAATCAATACGGAACACAAATTTGCCCACTTTTGTAGAATCAGCCATCATATATGGGTCCCATATATGCTACGAGTTATAACAAAATTTTTAGTTATGCAACTCATTGAAAATGTGATGATGCAAATATTTATGAGTACTGTAATATACTTTATCAAAAAATGTGTTAGTATTCGTTTTTAATGAGTTATTAATTTATTGCTGTTAACTCCTCCATCGTTAATTATTTATACCATAAGAAAAAAATCCAGTTATCTAATAATGTGCAATTTTTCAAACGTGATTAACAGTTAAAAAATGCTTAACATTAGTTGTGGCGTAATAAATATTTCTTTGTGGGCAAATAGGATGTTCCTATTTTCATCCCCTACCAAAGCTCGAGTGAAAGAAAGGACAATGATGACGATGCAGAGTGTCTTTCACGCCTAAAATATTTTTATGCGGACAAACATCGAGAAATATGGGTGCGTTCCACTCGATATGAATCAAGGCGACGCAAAATGTGTTCCAATACGAAGAACAAAGACTCTTGTTTGAAAGGTTAAAAAAATCAGTCTTACAATTGTTAGTTGAATATTTTGTGCTTGAAGTATATTTTGTGCTGTGATTTTTTTTCTTTGCTGCAATTCTGAATCTGTATTTATTATGTTTACCTTTTTTTTCCTTTAAACAAATGTTACCTTTTTTACAAGGTGTGTATTGGGGGTATGGGGGGGGGGAAGACGAAAATAGGATAATATTTTTTCAATTTTGGTAGAATTAAACTTTTTAAACCTTTTCTTTCAACAGAAAATAAACTGTGTTTCAATAAACACAATTTTTTGTTTTCAATAAATAACGGAAAGCAATTTTTGTTTTTGTGTTTGCTTGAAAACAGTAATTTTTTTTTTTCATGCATTTAGTTCAAATAAAATATACAAGCTTAGTGGATGGTATGACATAATTGCTTTTTAGGAATACAGTGAACTCTCATTTATACACCGCCTCATTTGTGCGCCTTTTTCACTTATACGACGGTTTTAAATGGACCCAGCACATTCTATAGCAAAATAATGATAGTATCATTCGTTTATGCGTCGCTCTAAAGATAGATATTTCACTTATGCGCCGAATTTTCCTTAAAAATGTAAAAAAAAAAAAAATACTTTCTTTAAAAAATAAGCAATTTTTCTTCACTTTCCTTTTTAATCTTTCGATTTTATTGCTCCACGGAAGACATTTTTTCCGCATGAACTATAATTCAACCGCGACGAGATGGCCGGTGTCAATCAAATGAGAAAACGAGTCCATTCCTTACAATAGGTAGAATTTCTACCCATTCAAATTCCCCCATCAATTGTGAATACCATTCCTCAATTTTCATCTGCGTATCACCCCTTCCTAAAAATGGACAATCCTGAAAAAAAGAGGAGTCATAGGCCATCTCTGCGAAGTTGAATTATAGCGTTCGGAGAGGGACAATTACGCATTATAGATCGTTTTAAAAGGAACAGTTTATAATTTGGTATGCTACAATTTTTGTTTTCTCTTAATCATTATAGTTATGTTAGAGTAATTACCAAACTGTAGTAATATGTCCCTTGTCTATTGAAACATCCTTATTCATTCTCTCATTAGAACTTATATTGTGTTTTAGTCTTTTAAGTAGGCTTGTTCACTTATACGTCTCTCTCACTTATGCGCCTTTTTCTGTCGGTCCCTTGGGCCGGCGCATAAGTGAGAATTCACTGTAATTGATAGTAACATATGGTAATAAAATAGGATACGAGATATAGCGCCTTTACACTATTTTATTTTCCAATTAAGAAAGAAAAGTATAATTACATGATTTTGAGACCTTGAGCAGATTTATATTTTAAACTAGTTCGTAGTGAACAGCAATTTCTGTATTGTTTAAATAATTAATGTACCTGTGCCCTAGATATTTATTAGAGCACTGTGAACTTTTTTTTTTTACGATCTCCAATGGATGTAACTTTTTCAAGGTGTTTTCTTTTTGACCGACGAAGCAACAAAACTAGATCTGGCAGTATACATTGATTAAAAATAAGTTTTGTAGTGCTGCAGACGGAAGTAAAACCATACTAGAAAAAAATTTCTTTAGTCAAGATTGTGAAAAGTCGATGCTTGTTAATATTACGAAAGTTCACTTTTGGAGTACAGTGACTTTAAAATGATTCTTAATTTTCTAGGTTATCTTATATCTATAAAATGTTCTTTAATCTGATTACCCCTTTTCCCGACTAGTCTCTTGATGGACATCGTTCAGAACTATTTACATAACATTTTGAAGAAAGGCTTCTGAGGTTCCTTTTTAAGTTATTTTTATCTTTTGTTCATCTTTTTATCATTTAACTTTTGATTGCAATCATAAAAAATCGATGACCGTTTAGGCTTAGCGACCTAATTTTGTCGATGCTTCATTTACACCGTTCTTTCACAAGTTTAAAAAAAAAATTCTGTAATAATAATTATGTAACTTCACATAGAATCGGCGTATTGTTTTCTCTAATTCCAAGAGTTTCTCTGGACGGATCGTAAAGCATTCATTCAAAAAATTCTTGAAAATCTCCGAAATTGAATTTACGTAATGAGCTCAGTTTGCTGGGGAGCATGCCTCTAACGTCTTTCAAGTTCACCTCAAAATATGACTCAATTCAATTTTACTAACAAGGGTATCTTACAGGTTGTCACTCACAGATTTTGATGAGTTTTATATATATTATGTAGAGGGACCCCCCTAAGTATTTTAGCAAAAGGATATTCCCCAATGCGCCTTAGTTTTCGAGATATAACGATCCAAAGTTCAGCTCGAAGTTGTTATAGAGGTACGGTTGAGCAATGAGCAGTGGTCACAACAGCGGCCGTAGCCCAGTGAGCAAGGTCCCCCACTCAGACAGCTGGAGGTCTGGGGATCGAGTTCTGTGAATTCAATAGTAAGAATTGAAAAAGTAGATTTCTTTTTTTAATGAATAAATAAATAAAATAAAAATGAATAAGTGAACAATTTTCCATTAACTATCGAATTTGTTCCGATTTTAAAGAAAAAAAAAAAATACGTCACGGGACTCGATCCCCAGACCTCCAGCGGTCGGAGTGGGGGACCTTGCTCACTGGGCTACGGCCGCTGTTGTGACCACTGCTCAACCATACCTCTACAATAACTTCGAGCTGAACTTTGGATCGTTATATCTCGAAAACTAAGGCGCATTGGGTAATATCCTTTTGCTAAAATACTTAAGGTGGGTCCCTCTACATAATATATAAAACTCATCAAATTCGGTGAGTGACAACCTGTAAGGTCCCCTTGTAAGTACTAAGATTAAATTAAAAATTTAAACAACTCCCGACACTCCCTTGATTGTTGACCTTATATTAAAACTTCAGAAAAGTTTAATATAATATAATTGCTTACTGGTCAGAAAGGAATTTAAATTTAAATACAGGGTGTCCACTCCAATCGTGGACCAATAGCTAATTTCTAAACCGTTAGAGATAAGCATATAGTTTATTTAGGAAAAAATCTCCAAATTATGAAAGGAATTTTGGGTCTATTCAATGTTTTTCAAAAAATCAAATTTTGAAAGAGTTACGAAATTTAAATTTTTATACAGCCCCCCAGTCCTATCAATCATATTTAGTAAAACATTCTTGACAATGTAACGTTTAAAACTAAAAAAAAATCTCTCTTCTACGACAAAAATTGACCGAGTTATGACGTTTTGAAAAATCAAGATTTTGCATTATTTCATGACGTCATCGAGAGATCGCTTCAGGGACCGTATGCGAAATCCTTCAAAATCTTGATTTTTCAAAACGTCATAGCTCGGTCAATTTTTGTCGTAGAAGAGTGATTTTTTTTTAGTTTTAAACGTTACATTGTCAAGAATGTTTTACTAAATATGATTGATAGGACTGGGGGGCTGTATAAAAATTTAAATTTCGTAACTCTTTCAAAATTTGGTTTTTTGAAAAACATTGAATAGACCCAAAATTCCTTTCATAATTTGGAGATTTTTTCCTAAATCAACTATATGCTTATCTCTAACGGTTTAGAAATTAGCTATTGGTCCACGATTGGAGTGGACACCCTGTATATTTAATTGTTTTCGAGAGGATATGGGGAACACGGAAAAGGAAAACTAATTCTTACCAGTAAAGTTTGTTTGTCGCAAAAGCAGAATAAAGAGGGAAAGTTAAAAATTCTTATACTAAAATCAATTACAAGTATTTTAATTGACAGCAAATAGAAACAAGCAATCGATAAACATTTTAAATCATTGAGTTTTCTTTCCTCGTCGGCCAACAATGACATCGGTTTCCAATTGCGTGAAAAAAGGCTTTGCCGCATTTGGTAAGAAACGAGTTCAATATAACATGGAAGTTCCTAATTCCCCATTCTATCCGACACAAAAAAGTTTCCCTTTCCTCTGGAAGAATTCTTTTAATTTTCAAGTATGTTTTCACTTCAAAAATCGTGAAAAACGTTTTAAAGGTTTTAATTGATATCTTTGTCAATAAATTTCATCCGAAGACGCGACCTAGCTAAAAACATTCTTGAGCAACTCATCTTTCAAACTTTTTTTTTCAAAATTGGTGTATCCGTTTATGCACTAGAGCGCCACAGACAGATACACAGACCGGCAGCAACCTTGTAGCTCGACTAGTGGCGGAACACTAACATAGGCGTCCGTAAGTGTAATTTTGGAGGGGGGGGGGCAAGACAATTTATGCGTTTCAAGGTTTTCATTTAAAGGGGGGAAAAGCACTTTTATTTTCTCTTTCTGTTTACAAAGTAGGGCCGTGGTGGCCCGATCGGTACGGCGTCGGATTCGTAACCGTACGGTCCCGAGTTCAATCCCAGCTGATAAAAGGTCCACCATCTTCACTAATGGTGGCTGGGGGACGTTAAAAATGCTCGTGGTCACAAAGTCCTCCAAGTAAAACGATATCTCTGGGACTATTGGACCAGGAATTTGCTCGGTTTCTGGTCTGGATCAAAGGAACGGAGAGCTCTTTAGGGCCCCATCCAACCGGTTAAACCACGTGTTGAAGAAGGTACAGGGGGCCCTGGAGTGAAAAGTGTTTACAAAGTAATACAAGAAAGTTACATTCGAGAAACTGGTTTAAAATCCAACTGACTTTCACCATTTTAAGAGAATTCATAGTTTCGTTTTATGTTGTTGTTGTTGTTTTTTCTCTACAAGATATCTGACATAGTTTGTTTTTCTCTTTGAGAAGACAGGTGGAAATTTGTTTTTGTTATCTGAAAAACATTGTTATAATTCTATGAGCAAAACCGATGCAAATTAAAATTGGAATTATTTTAAAGTGAAAAAGGTTTTAAATAATGGTCCGTCATTAATGGCTGACGTGAAATGTTTTGAATGATACTCATGCTCAAACTTTCAATATCTTCTTCTAAACTCTTAATGCTATATTTCAATATTTACATATCGTCGCTTTGGAAGAATAACGCTGCAACTCAAAAAAATCGAAAAATGACATTTTTATATCATTTTGTTCAGAAAAAATCGCTCTTTATGATGAACATGGTTACAACTCAAAAGTGTCAAAAATATCCGTCATTAAAAAAATATCCGTCAAATTAAAATTACGTCATTAGTTAAAATGCCATTGAAGTCAATCATGCTACATTAGAAAAGAGATTAAAATGCGGTTTTTTTTAATGCTAGTTTCATTAAAATAATCGCAATAGTTTTGAGCACAAGCGCGATAGAAGTTAGTTTCTGAAAAGTTAAAAATTGCTCTCCTGAAAAATGGGCTTTTTTGAGTTGCAGCGTTGTTCTTCCAAAGCGACGATATATACTTATTTGTATTGTAAAGCTGCAAAATTAAATACGTTTCAAAATATTATATTTTTTCTGAGTAAATCCGCAATTGTATTGGCGACTTTTTCACTGTCCAAGCTATTGGGTCAAGAAATCTTCGCCAAAGACTTGAGTTCGGACTGGGGGGAGACAAATTTTCTGCTTCACCAGTCTTGGTCCGGGGATGCTCTTTTCTCTCCCTCTCAGGTCTTCCCCCATGAACACACCCTTAGATCATTTAGACGATGTCTCAATGCTAGTGCTAGTCTCAATTCTTACATACACTAGGTGGCCAAAAGTATCCGGACACTTTCAAAAATTCACATTTTTACATATAGCTCGAGAAATAAGTGATCAATTGCTCCTTAACTTTAGTCATACAAAATATAGGCTTCAGCAAACATTTCCCAGTTGAAATTAAATTACCCTTGCATTTGGGGGATGACAAGAAAGGGGGTTGAAAGAAAAACCGCATTTTGACCATAACTCTTTGAAAATAGCTCGAAATAAGTTATAAATTTCAGTAATTAATTAGTATACTATGTATAATTACTGTACAAATTTTTATGAACGTACCACTCTTACTTCCGAAGATATGAAACATTTTTTAAAAAACGGCAATTTTATTTGAAGGGTTTTCGCTCAGAACACGCAGAGTTTTTGATCAAACCTTATCAAAACTTCAGGAAAGATGACAAAATACAACAGAAAGAACATACTAAAACGGCAAATAAAAATATTAAAAATACGATGAGATATGAACGTTAAAAGGAAATAATTTTTCACGGCGCATGCGCGAACGACAGAAATTTATAACTACAAAAATATTGTAGCTTGGTTTATACTGCATCTTATAAAAAAAGTTTCAGTTGAATATCGTAAAAATTGAAAAAGATATCAGCGATCTAGTGAGCTGTAATTCATTCATTCGCAGACAATACATAAATGGCGAGGGGTTGTCCACAAATCGTGTGGTGACAATCGAGCATTTTTTTCAATGTTGAATTGTATACAGTTTGAAAATTTATATTCTGCATAGAAGTCACATTTCGCCTTTTTGGCCAAAAAGACATTTTACGTTGGTGGCCAAAAGTTATCCGGACACCCCTGAAACGTTGGTTTTGAACGATGACGAAATAACCTTTAATTTAAAAATAGCTCTTTGTGGACAGATCCTCACTGTTTATGTACTGTCTGCGAATGAATGAAATTCAGCTCACTAGATCGCTGATATCTTTTTCAATTTTTGCGATATTCAACTGGAACTTTTTTTATAAGATGTAGTTTAAACCAAGCTACAATATTTTTGTAGTTATAAATTTCTGTCGTTCGCGCATGCGCCGTGAAAAATTATTTCCTTTTAACGTTCATATCTCATCGTATTTTTAATATTTTTATTTACCGTTTTAGTATGTTCTTTCTGTTGTATTTTGTCATCTTTCCTGAAGTTTTAATAAGGTTTGATCAAAAACTTTGCGTGTTCTGAGCGAAAACCCTTCAAATAAAATTGCCGTTTTTTAAAAAATGTTTCATATCTTCGGAAGTAAGAGTGGTACGTTCATAAAAATTTGTACAGTAATTATACATAGTATGCTAATTAATTACTGAAATTTATAGCTTATTTCGAGCTATTTTCTAAGAGTTATGGTTAAAATGCGGTTTTTCTTTCAACCCCCTTTCTTGTCATCCCCCAAATGCAAGGGTAATTTAATTTCAACTGGGAAATGTTTGCTGAAGCCTATATTTTGTATGACTAAAGTTAAGGAGCAATTGATCACTTATTTCTCGAGCTATATGTAAAAATGTGAATTTTTGAAAGTGTCCGGATACTTTTGGCCACCTAGTGTATCTCAGCAATAATGTAAGAATTCTCCAATAGGTCAACTAAAATAATTTTATCCAGTAGTCGGCCCATCAAGAGCCACTGTTAACTTTCTAAGTGGTAATTCATTAAATGAAGAAAACATACCACGACTTGTAGTGAGGGTTCTAAAGACTTTTCTGGAAGTTTAATAGCACCATTTTATTTTCCAGTGTTAACTCATGTGCCATCACAAAAAATAGCTTTTATGTTCTTTCTCAATAGAACTTTTTTTCCCCATAAATTTTGAAACTGGATCTACATTTTCTTTCCCTGGGCCATTTACTGGAGCACCATGTCTGAAATATTTAGAGTATGTTTCCTCAACCAAAGACACATGTTCTTCTGCAATCCTAAAGCAGCTACGCTAGCGGATCTGTATTTCGTCTACCATCACGCTGGCCCAGATAGAACGCGGGCACTGTGTGACGAGGGGCTTAGATTCTGTTTATAGTTTACATTATTTTACTTTTTACTCCACATAAATCACAGATGATTCCCAGTTTCAAGTTATTCAGTTAGTTTCCACATTCATAAACAAGTTTCTAACCAAGCCGCATGGCCTTGTAAAATGCTAGTTTTGGTGAAAATTACGGAAATTTAGAATAAATGTGGGAGATCTAAATGTTGTTTAAAAACTTTTTTTGGTGCTCCTCTAACTTACCCCCCTTTGGCGATATTTGAAAAAAATCGCCAATCATACGGCGATACATTTTTGTGTATGGTACAATGATGACGTTATTGAATGATTTGGAATGAGCTATGGTACTGGCAACCCTTCAACTACGTCATTTTAACTTGTTTGTGTTGTGGTGCGGAAAATTGGAAGGAGTGTTGCTTTTTATTATTTTCGCTTTGTATCTAAAGAAAAAACGTATTACTGTTTTTTTTTTCAAAACTATTTACAGTAGTTGTCTATCTGTATTGGCGCCTAAGAAAATATGAGTGTTTGCAAGTGTTAAGTGAATGGTGGGTGTTAACAAATGTTAGAAAGCGCGCCATTTTTTTGAGTGCTAGATTAGTGGTATTTTCGCTATTGTGTGTTGTAGCCTAAGAAAATATGAGTGTTTGCAAGTGTTAAGTGAATGAGGGGTGTTAACAACTGTTAGAAAGTGCGCCATTTTTTGAGTGCTTGATTAGCGGCATTTTCGCTGTTATGTGTTGTTGGAAGTGAAATCTTTGTGCTTTGGAAGTAGGGAGATGAACTATTTAGTGTTGTGTCAGTATGTGTCGTAATTAGCAGTTGTCATCTGTTGTATCGGCACATCTTAAGCAATACGAAGGTGAGTTCATATTTGGCTGTTTTGTTCAAAAATTGATAACATGAAAGATGAAATATTGAGGTTCATTTTTACTTTAATCTTGCAAATTGAACGAAACCCCGTACTTTATGCTACTTATTTATTTCCTTAGCAACATATGGAAAAATACTTTTCTGTAGTTTAATAATATTTTTATAGCGTTTTTATTTATAAAAGCGTTAATTTTATGTACTGAATAACTAAAATAAGCCACCTCTAGTACTTTTGAAAAATATGAAGGGTCATTTTATGGAAAATTTTATAAGCAATTTTGAAACACGATAGAAAATTAATTGATGGTTGTTTGCGACGTACTTAGGAGACGTTTTTACTATTCATATATCGAAATTTGAGGAACTTTTCAAATTGTTTTGACTTTACATTGACAAAATCCTTTAGTGCGACATATGTTTGAAAAGTTATTGATTTTGTTGTTGGCTAGTTTTTATTTACTATGCTACTATAGAAATAAGGAATCTTTGCTACTTTAAAAAACAAATAGTGTTATTTTTCTGCAAATGTATCTATACAGTAGTATTATTGCAGCGCTTATTCGCTGCATTTCATGCAGTTGTAGTACGTTGTTTTATTATGAACCATAGATGTTTTTGTTGGGTTGTTTTGTTGATTTTGAAGCGTATATTTGCAATAACTTTGCAGTATAGTATTGAGTGTGATTTTTTACTGTGCTGACTTTCGTATACATGTGAGAAATCACTGTTATCTGAAAAACGTTTGTATTCTTCATTTGTTGAAATTGAGGATTTTTGATATTTCCTTTTCGACTATAATAGTGTTTTACATTTTTTATGTCAATATGAATTTTTCTGTTGGTGCCAAAAGAGCATCGCTAAGAATGTTGTACGATGTTTTTTGTCGTACATCGAAGTCTTGGCGATGATTTTTTGGCGCCAACAGGAAAAAGTCGCCAAGAGGGGGGTAAGTCAGATTTGTTCCGAATTTTTCTGTTGGTGCCAAAAGAGCATCGCTAAGAATGTTGTACGATGTTTTTTGTCGTACATCGAAGTCTTGGCGATGATTTTTTGGCGCCAACAGGAAAAAGTCGCCAAGAGGGGGGTAAGTCAGATTTGTTCCATTCTTAATATCAAAAAAAAAAAAAAAAAAAAAATAGAAAAAATAATATTTTTGAAGAAATTCAAACTTCAGGCCTCGTGCGGGACATCAATCTAAACAATTTCTGATTAGACTGAAATTTTTTGTGGAATATGTGGGTAGGTAGGGGCAACTTTTTATCAACTTAGTAAATTGAATTTCGAAAAAAAGTTTTTTCGGATACACCCTAGTAGGCAGTGAGCTTGCAACAATACTGAAACTGTTCTTCTGGAATGTTCTCTTCTCCGAGACCCTCGCTCATCTTTTTGGACTTTTTTTTTGAAAATGTAGCTACTTACCATCATTTGGAGTTTCGGAAAAAGAAAATACTATGGTAATATTCAGTATTATCACAGCCACTTTATATCTGGTAATACTAAATACATACTGCGTAATACTGAAATGCCATTTGACCTTCCAAATTATTGCTGTTCAGGCATCACTGTGTGAAATGGCGCTTATTGTAATGAAATCTGAGTTGAACTTTTTTTTAATGGTCTGGATACACAACTTTCCCGTACCCAGCTGTTCCGGTCCTATGGAACTTCATATCGCACCCTTGCTACAAAAGTGCCACAACTCAAAAAACTACGTTTTCCAGGAATTGCAAAAAACTGTTTTCGAGCTGACTAGGCACATTTTAGTATTTTTGAATTTGTCAGTATGAAGACCGATACATCTCAAACTATGATCGTTAGTTACGCACGTTACTCTACTTCGGCTGGACGACAACTCAAGATGTGGCATTTCAGTGGAAGGGGTCCTATGCATCTTGATAACAACAAAACGCCATAACTGTCCTTTGGCTTCTGATGTTTCAATGCAACTTCTGGCTCTTTTGAAGATTGGTATAGACGCGTAAATTACGTCTAATGACGGTCATAACTCAAAAATTGCAATTTTTGAGTTGTGGCACTTTTGTAGCAAGGGTGCGATATCACCACCTTAACTTATCTAAATAAAAGTACATGTTTGTTATGTTCGCATGTATGTGTGTGTGTTCCGAACACAAATCCTGCTTGCGTCGGATCTTTGTCAAATTAACTATGATCTAATTTTTGGAATTAAAAAAAATTAAGAGGTCTTAATTTAATTTTTGAGTTATGAAATTGCTCTTTTCTACACGTTGACGGACACTTTAAACTATTTTTTTTTCTTTTATTTAAACCTAATTGTTGAACATTGTGCGTTACTGGATGCAACTTTTCTTTTCAAGGTTGACCGTGTAAAGCTGGGCAACATTAGATAGCAAATATATTAATAAATAATAATAAAACAAAATTGTATGAGCATACTCCACGAGTTATTTTTATATATGCACCCAAAAATATTTTTCGCAACAAAAAAAGTCCCATTTGGAATACTACCCAATGAAAAGCAAGATATTATTAAAGCTTCATGCAGAAACAAACGATTTATCAGTTTTTGTTATCGGTCAATTTGTAGTACATATCTTGATAAACTTAGTTTATATCTCTATTTCATGCGCCGGATCTTTCATTTTTCCGAGCCGGGCAAAAACTTTAAACTGGTGCCCACAGTTTTCTTCATTTAAGTTTCAAACTCAAGAAATAATAATAATAAAAAAAAAAAAAAACCCCCCCCCCCCCCCAACAATTCCCGAATCAAAGACTACGGCTTACTCCCCCAGGTCTGGCACTGGAGGTGAATACAAGATGGGCTCAGGCTGCTCTATTGAGTTTTTGGAATATTTTCCTTTTTTCCGAACGGGTGGGGGGGGGGGGGGGGTCTGTGCTACGTAGTATTTAACCCTTCACTGCACGGTGTGCCAGATCTGGCACAAACCAAATAAACCCTCATATATTCCTATGATTTTTAAATACAGTTAAACTGAGCTTTGTGCCCCTTCTGGAACATTGCTATAACAGTTTAGTGTGATGTTTATGCACTAGTTAGTTGCACTAGTCTAGGTATTACAGTTCTTGCTTTTTAAAGAAAGAGTGTCTGCATTTCCGTTAGAAGTGTGCTTAGTCATTATTTCCTTTGTTCTAAAAATGTTTAAACACACTTAGTGGAAAGTTTGTTTATACCACTTATGGCACAAAACACATTATAGATTATTACACTTATCGGTATACAAAGCATATGCTATGTGCTTTGTGCCATATATAGAACAAACAATTAAAACATCATTTTTGGTGCACATTTTTAAGATTAATTTTTTTCTTTATTTTCCCTGAACTCAGGGCTATTTAAAAGGTAACAAATGATTTTTTTCATTAAAATATAAAAAATCGTGCAGTGAAGGGTTAAGAGGGATGCGCCCGCCCCCCTCCGGATATCTAGACATCACTCCCGAGCGTGAAATAGTGAGCAAACACAATCAGAGCAAAGCATAACACCCCCTCCCCCCCATATGAGAAGAGAAGTTAAATAATTCTTGACGAAAGAAAAATCTCCTACGGAAACCTCTTGTGTATTTTCAACGCCAACAGCCGGAGACTGCTATCTAAGGTCAACAGATGAAGAGAATATTTGTGACAAGTCACGTGGTTCAATGTCGAACCCGCTCAGTGGAGGAAGAATGCGATGAAAATCAGAAGCAACCATTTGCCTTGGCGATTGTTTCGTTCATCGCCAATCATGAAATATTTCTTCACGTTCCATATTTTCATGATACATGTTTCTGAGAGTATATGGTTATATGAATTTGGTCTTTCTTGAATTTAGACATATTTTCGTCGTGGTCGAAGTTTTAGTATAATTTTATTTCAGGCCATCACGTATGATATAAAGCTTTTCCTTTCTTCTTTTAAAAATCAATACTTGAAAATTCCCTATTTTCTTTTATATCTTGGAAGCTTGACTTGCTCCTGTGGTGGAAATTAAATTTTTGATTTTAATTTCATGCCACGTTTTAATTATCAACGAGTATGAAACTATACTGTCTAAAGTTCCAACGCAAATTTTGCCACAACAACAAAATGCAATTTTTAAACATAATTACGATTAGAGAAATATGCTTCTGCCGGGTTATCTATCAAAATATGGAGTCAAGTAGGAAAGCTTGAGATTTTAAGTGTATTTTTTCCCCTTCAGCTCTCGTTTTAAATCTCAAAAACTATTTACTTGCGAGTAAAATTTCTCGCTGATTAATTAAAGAGAAAATAGAACATTTTGAAAAGTGTTTTTGTTTTTATTTTGTTTTTGTAGCTGTAGGAGGTGCGAGATATTTAATTTCAAAATTCGTGAATTTTGAAGCTGAGTCCGAGCTAAAATAAAAGTAATTTGTAGACCTCTCACGAATCCTAAAAAGTGAAACTCTGGGGAAAAGGTTAGTTACTAAAAAGTTCAAGAAGTTTGAATATAAAATCCCAGGGATACAGGCAAGAGTTCCCCTTACTTGCGGTCATATTTTGATAGGTAACTTGCGCGCGCGCGGCAGAAACACATCTCGCTAATCATAATTATGCATAAAAAATATGTTTTGATTTAAAAACAGATGAAGACAGAAATTTATAGGGAAATCTTTATGACTTATATCAAGCCCTATGCCAATTCTTCCTAGGTAAAAAAATACAAGTGCTCAGCTCTTTTTTGTCATTTGATATTTATTCTTTGAAAAGTGCTTTGCTTCGCTTTTCTACAAAAAGTTATACTAACTGGTATGTCTACAGTTTTATTTTTTATTGAAATTTAGTTTATGAATGAAGAGATTAAGCCAACAAAGAAGCTTCAAACTGTTATAATTATTTTGCAAACAATTTTTTTAATTAGTCACATTCATGTAACGTCCGTCACAAAATAGTATAAAAGTTTGTTTTACTTAAACAAAACTAAACCCAAGATTACCACAAGTCATATTCTCTTCATTTATGATGATATCTTTAATATTCTTCACTTAAATATTTAAAAGAAGTTGAATTAATATATTTAAAACTTGCTTAAAATGTGTAACATCAGTCACAGTAACATCAGCATCAGTCACATTTCTCTTTTCACTAAGATGCTTTAAATAAACTATACAAATGGCACTAACTGCTGCAAAAAGGCAACATATTAGGTGAGAGAAATTTTAAATGACGGAAAATATGAAGATTAGTAAATTAAAAACAGTGTATGATAAAATGAGCAGAGGAAAAAGAGAAAAAATAATTTTTTTAAAGTGATCATCTAGCTAAGTTCAAATTAAGTTTAGAATCAAGTTTTAAAAAAGATAAATTAGGAAGAGAAAAACAAGAAAATGTAGAACAAAAAAGAGCCCGGTTTTAAATAGCACCTGCCCATTTTTTCTTTTTAAATTGAAATTGGGCAAACAAGTACTCCTACTCTCCGTGTATGGCAGTTAAATCAAAGTGTTTGCCAATGAAAACAGAACATGGTTGACCCTATATGATCGTTAGGAGACGTGCACCATGCTGGAACGATATCAAAACTGCTTGGAATAATGATAACTCTGAAGAGATAAGACGCTAAAAAAAATCTGCAATACTCCTAGAAGCAGATGAATTTATTTGTGAAATAATATATAGAAATGAGAGGGCAAATTTGCGGAATTGAAACATATGTTTTTGATGCAGTAAATTACAGTACAATATTTTCCTGTGAAATTACCACAAAAGCTTCATAATAGCCTAAACTACCTTTTGAAATAGCCACATTATTTTCCTAAAGATTCGGAGAACTTCAATATTAGTGAAGAAAATCCAAATCAAAATCGATTGAATGTATAACTTTTTTTATACCGTGCAAAAAAATTTTTACAGACTACACTTCAAGAAATCTGAAAATATTTTAGCTATCACCACCGGGTTTGCAGCTATGTTATTAATAGTTATATTTGAGTAATATTTTTTAATAAATCAGAAGCTGAAGCAGGTGATTAGCAGCAACACCTTTTTGGCAGTGATTTTCTGAATCACCAAAAGTTAAAAACAGTTTTTTGAAGTCTAATTAAGCAAAATGTGTTCTGAAATTGAAGGCTGCAGCAGGAGAGAGGGTTCTTGTGGAATATGATGGTCAATCCTATGAGGTGAAGTTAGTGCCAATCAAAAATATAAGTAGCCAGTTAATGTCAAGTTTTGAGCAGTTAAATATTTGTAAATGGCCTAAAAGTGAATGAAATTTATTATTCGAAGGAGAAAGTAATAAAAAAAATTAGCCTTCCCCAGAAGTAGTTATCTTAAGAGGACAATTTATTAAAAATTAATGTGTAAAACTTACTTAGTGTAACTAAGATTTTGTTGCCATTCTTTATTTTTTATGATTTAACTTCAATTTTGAGCAAAATATATGCTTTGTTAATAATTAGAGAGTCATTATTTATTATTGTAGCATTATTTTGTTATCGTAACATCAGTCACGAAATCTTTGTTACATCAGTCACACCTATTACATATTTTCTGTGCTATCAGTTTTTCAGTTTTTTCTATCAAGAAAAGTATTTTCATAAAGTCTGAAATCTCTATTTTTATGGGAATTTTATTTTTTATGTTTCACACTATTAGTTTAAAGAGGATTTCAAATTGAAAAAAAGTCAATTTTAGTGATGTCGCTTTTGTGTAACATCTGTCACATATGTTTGATTCCCCATAATTTGTGAAAAAAAATTTCCTCATACCTAATGAGTTATGAAAAGACTTTTAGTATAGGGGAAGACCGCCTATATTGGACCCCCTAGGAACAGGAGGCCTGTGTCGTTCAATGTGAAGCAAAACATCAATGCAAAATAGGGCATCGTAAGCTAAATTTAATCAGGAACCACTCTAGGAGCTTATATTTTCTGAAAATATGAAAATTATTTTTTAAAAAATTATCTTATAAAAAGTTGCAAAAGTCCAATTTAGGAATATATGCGCCTAAATTGAACCATGCGCTTCCTAAATTGGACCCTACCAGGAAATCATAGAATAATTTATATTTGAACTATACAGCTTTTTTCCAGGATTTGCAATAGAATTTCTTTTGCTTCAGCCTCACTTAGGCAGTGTTGATAAACTCGCCGAAGGCATTTCATACACTTAATCATGTTTTGCACTTCATCTCTATGACAAATATTGCAATAACAATTGTTTTGTGCAGTTTCTTGCTTCTTCTTGTGTGACTTTTTCTGTTCTATGCCTCTTTTATAAGGCTTTAGAATGATTGCTGAGATAGCCTTCCTTTTTGTTCCTTCTATTTTTTTAGGCAAAGGTGATATGTGAGCCGGCTTTTTACAAAATCATAGTTAGAGTTGACAATCATGTTTTGATGAGAACTATCCGCTGATTCTGCAGAACTTGTACTAATTTAAGTCGTAGCTAGTTCTTGTACATAGTGTACAACTTACACCGAACATGTAACCTGTTCACTTTGAGTAGTTTTATGTGGGCTACTTGTTTCTAACTCTGCTGCAGCAGAAGATGTTCTCGCCTCCATGTATCACATGCTCGATAACTGTATATGTAGACAAAGGGAATAATAAAGCCCACATCTACGTGCATGATGTGCTTAAAAGAAAGCATTATTATATCTAACTCGTTAGCCAAGTTTATTGCATCAATGTTCTTTATGTAAGTGCTATGCCTATCCATTAATAGAAGGGCATTCTTTTCACATTGCTTGGTTTAACAGTTTTTGTGAAATGTTGAATCAATTGTGTGAATTATCGTTTGTGATCCAACCTTTTTTTGAACAAGCATATTGTTTACCAGGGAAGCTTTCACAATAAATTCATACATGGTACGTAATCTTTTGAAAATAAGCATGGGGAGCTTGTAATTCTGTTGCACTCATGGAGCAAATAACCAGTGTGTTTCTACCACGTTCACCTCTCATTACTGCCCCAACCTGGTGTTTACCTCTATACGTCAATATATTTTGGGGCTTTTAGACAGTGAAAACACCGGCTTCATCTACATTGAACATTTTAGTAGCATATAAATTGTTTCCTTTTAAAATCGTTTCGAAAATATCAAAGAATTTCATATTTTTTCTCGGTAAACCAGCATAAATTTTATTTAAGGTAATAACTATGTTTAACAACCTGAAACTGCAGTTAAATGGATGAAGAGAAAAAAAAAACATTCATTTTAAGAAGTTGCAGCTTCTGCTTGACAAAAATGTGCTTGATAAAAAAGTTTAAATGAATATCGTGAATAGGTGTTAAAGTATGCTTAAAATAATTTTAACTACGCTATTAAATAAGACGAGTCACTTATTTTATGTTACGATTAATAAAAAGTCTTGTTTAAACTCATATTCTTAAATTGGACCACCGGTCCAATATAGGAAAATTTTTTCGGTCCAATAAAGGAAAACACGCCATTTTTTATTCTTCAGCTCATTGCTCAGTAA
>JAXGGA010010160.1:0-48124 GCA_038373865.1 Uloborus plumipes
AAATAAATTTTTTATTTAAGAAAGAAAAATCGTCCCTAAAAAGGGACGCTAGGCACCAGAGGGTACATACTTTTTTACCAAAATTTTTTTTCTGCCTACGATGTAATATTGAAAATGACAACTTGTAAGAAGAAATAAAAGCAGCAATTAACATAAACTGGGAAGTAGATTCAGAGAACAAGGAAATATTGGTGTTGTTGAGTATGAAAGTCAGCAAAACATTTGTTCTGGAAACCTGCGTATTGCATTTGCTGCAATCCGATAAAGTCTTTTACTTCAATAGGCACATCTTACCTGAGTCTTATTTAAAACAATATAACAACTAGCCCCATAATACCTAACTCAACTCTCTTGAGCTCAATGCATGTTGTACAGCAGCTTTTAAAATAAAAATGAAGAGCGGCTACCACCATTTTTTAGAGTGGATCAAAAACCGGTAGTTATCGATATTTGATGCATGGGATCTTTTTCCCTATGTAACGTTTGTATTGAGCAACCATATATATTTGGTTCACCAATTTCAATTACTTTCTTTTCGCTGTTGGGATTTCGCTGTTGCCTTTACAATAGGATAAACTCCATAAAGATTCAATGCAATAGTTATGACATTGCTATTATTCCACCGAACCAACGTAATATTATTTTACCTGTCATCGACATTTATTCAAAACTTCCTCTCTTTTCTTTTTTGAACAACGTAACTTCAGTTCATGAGCATTTTTTAATCCGATTCTTGCACAAAACCTTGCTGAGGCTCACGTAGGAGCGCAAGAGAAGTAAATAAATTCTCAGAGTAGAGATCAAAATTGGCATGCTCAGGGAATTCTGAAATTAAATCTGCAACCCCCCCCCCTTTCCCAAACAACAGACACATATACAATCCTTGAATTCTTCATCAAGGTGAAATGCTAAGCTTCTGAAACAGCTTAGGGCTTCTTCAACAGTCAGACTAAACAATAATAAACACCTAAATGCATAATGGAAAAGTAATGAAATATAAGGAATAATTAGTGTTTTAATGAATTACATTTTTGAAATAGCTTTCTTTCAAAATTTACCTTGAGTATTTTTTGTAATTAAAAAAAAGAAGAGAAAATATTTAAGAACATTGCATAATTAAGTTTATATATATTAATTAATTTAATTTAATTAGCTTTTGAAAATAAAATAAGTAAAAAATGACAATTATTATCTGTTTTTCAGTCTAAAAACATTTACTAACTTCTTTGATATAAATTATAGATTCTAAGCAAGAAATCAGCAACGGTTAAACAATGCAGCCTTTGGTGCCTAGCGTCCCTTTTTAGGGACGTTCTTAAATTGCTATAAAATCCTAAAAAAAATTAAAATTTACAAATTTGCAAAAAAAGGTAAACTAAGACATCGATCAAAGTAGCACATATATCAAACACAGATAGATTTACTTGTTAATAACTTTAAAAACTTAGCTTTTTGTTCTTGAGATGGTGAACAATGTAATTTTTGATAAAGATTATAATCAAATGGCTACAGATCACACTTTACAGCGGTTATGTGCTGCAATCTGTGAATACAGAATTGAAGCAATACCAAAGTAATAATTGAACACAATTATTTGGTTGAAGTGTTCATTTTTGGAAAATTCAGACACACTTTTCGGACCGTCCCTAAAAAGGGACGCTAGGCATTAATGGGTTAAGAGAATTAGAATTAAAGGATTTAGATGAAGCATCATAAACAATTCTGACTTTTGAAGTAGATTTTTCTTCTCTTATTACAGGCCTATGTGGCATATAATAACCTTTCACATCACGCGTTTCTTTTTGGCATGGTTCAATTACGCCGTCCGTTAATTGTTCCAGAATAATGGCGTTTTAATTTTCGAGTAACCATTCATTTCTGTACAATTTAGGTTTTAAATTTTCAAACCGGTATTTTGCTATTTCAAAGTTATTGTTTAAAGGAAGTTCATGGAATTTCCACAAAAGTTTAGTTTCATACCTTCCATCTGAAAATTTTAAATTATCTTCAAAATTTTTCACTGTAGCTGAATCAAAATTATTTACCTCGTTCGTTATTATGCCTAGTGATTCCAAACTCCAAAATTTCTTTATTTCACTGTTTAACTCTGCCTCAGCTGTGCTCATTAAATTTACTCCCGCGGATGCGTCAAAGTTTTCCGATTTCAAGGGGCCCTGCACAGTGTGACCAAATATTGTTTCACTTATAAACAACCCGCCGGGAACCGGTTTAACTTCCCCCTTCATAGTTTTCCATGCATAATCAGCACCTAAAAGGACTCCTATTTCTTCTTTATTTAAAGGATTACATAATTGATACCCTTGCGAGCAAAGAAATTCATGAAGGTCACGCGGAGTTCTTTTCAACTTTGCACAAGTGATTATATCCGTGACCAGAGCCTCGATTTTCAGAGAGGTAAAATTAAACATGCTACGTAATTCGACTTATACTACGTCATAAACAGTTTCTTGCGGTTTGTTTTGACCAAAAGAATATATCATTAGTTTTTCGCTTCTTATCGGTTTTAACTTCAGAGAATTCGCAAGTTTTCTCGTTAAAAATGTCCTCTCACTTCCGGGATCAATAAAACATCGTACTAACTCATTCCCGTTACTTGTAGGTATAGCAACCATGCAAGTCTGCAAAAGAGTTGCCTTAATATCCTCAGATGTTTCAGATTGTGATAGCGATACAAGGGTGTCTGTGTTAGAGCTATCTTTAGGATTTTGATTTAATCTACAGAACAATTTGTTATGATTAAATTCATTACAAAATCTACATTTCCCAATTTTACTTTGACAGTCAGACGAAAAATGATTTTTACGTAAACACTTGTAACAGCGTCCTTCCTTTTTCAACATTTGCCGCTTCACATTATCAGCTATAATGTCACAATTATCAGAACTATGATTATTATTAGACTTGCAAAATATGCAAAACAATTTGTCAAAAACTGTATTTGGGGATGTGTTCAGAGTCAATGCTGCTGCTTTTCCCTTACCATATCGCGTATTTTGTTTTTGAACATAATTAGATTTTGGCTTTGAGTCATTAACTTTGCTGTCGTTACTAGAGTTATAAACTGATAATGTTGCTTCCCGACACTCAATTTCTTCCCGAATAAATTTAAGCAGCTCATAAAAATCCTTACCTTCATCAGCTTTACTTTTGCGATGAAATTGTAGCACTAAGTCCTTAGGTAGTAACTTTCTGGCCGTACGCATTAGATGTAACTCCAAGATTTTCCAAGCTTCTTACATTAACTTCACACTGATCGTGCAATTCGCGAAGTCCAGTTAAATTTGTGGAATGTTGAACAGGTTGAAGGTTCAAAAGATTATTCAGGTGACTATTTATAATAAGCTCTGTCTTGCCGAATCGCTGCTTCAATACTTCGATACAAGCGTCGTAATTTTCTTCAGATAGTTGAAATCCTTTGACAACATTGTAAGCTTGTCCAGTTAACAGTGATTTCAGATATGAAAATTTTTCAATTTTACTTAAAGACTCGTTTTGATGAATTGACGTTTGAAATGAGTTAAAAAATTCTAACCATGAACCAGGATCACCCGAAAACTTATCGATGCGTAATTTTGGTAGCTTCACGTTTGAACGGCTAGCTTCAGCAACTGTCGAGTTCAACACCGCACTATCACCGCTTTTAATGTCCATATTTAATTTCTTCATTCTGCTTGAAATTTTAAGCTTTGCGGAAAAAATAAGCTCTGCGTAATTTTCAACAGCTTCAAATTCTTTATCCATGTCCTCCGCATTGGTCATTAATTCTTCAATTTCTGAATCGTACTTCTTCAGCAATTCCTCCTTTTGAAGAAAGTTTTCATGAAGTTCTGAAAGTTCTTCAGCATCAGTTTCTTCTATGTTACATGCTAACACAGTCTCTAATTTCGTACACAATTTAGTGCAACTTGCGCAAACGTATTTTCGTTTCGCCTTCAATTTATCAACTGACTCCATTATCAGGTTTTCTTGCAATGTAGATCACGTCCGGGTCACCAAAAAATGTATCATAACTTCAAGGGTCTTTATATTAAACTTGCATAAGTGTTGATTTACTTCCAGTAAAAGATTCCATTTTTCTTAAAATCAACTTTAATGAACTTAAAAACATTAAAAACCACACTACACACAACAAATAAGATACTAAATTATAATCACCAAAATACTTCAAGATTTCAAGATTCATGAAAACAAAACTAACTAAAACTAAATGCCGCGTAACAAGTTGCAGCTAAACAAAATCAAGTGCCAAGGTCAAGAAGAAAAAAAGAACTGACAGGGGATTTAAATAGCAGTAGCTTACTGCGCCCTCTACAGTTAAAATCAAAGTTAAATCAAATTAAAAGGCTAAACAACCAGAAATTAATTTCGTATAAAAATTCATTAAAGTCTCAGGTACTTCGCATTCGCCGGCTATTAAACCTTTTGTTTTTATTTGATCTGGTAATTTCTGTGACTGAATTTTGCGTATTTCTTCGTTTAAAATACATGCAGCCGTATCTAAAATATGCTGTTTTTCGATTCCATTTTGAATCATGATACCTTTAAAAGGTTTAACTAAACTTTGACCCTTAAAAGAAATTACGTTAATTTTTTTTGGAAATTTTTTTAATAATCTTTCTTTTAAATGATATGGTTTATTCGTGTAATTGGACACGTCTTCCTTATTTTTTTTTTAAGTGTTCAACGAACATATTATTTAAAAATTAAAAAAAAAAAAAAAAGATTGTTCTTGATTAATAATATTTTGACAAAACTTTTGACATTGTGACAATTGTGACAAACTTTTCGACGACATTGTAAGCTTCTGCACGGATGTTTCTTGTAGAATGCCATTTGGATTTTTCTTTTCCTTGTTGTATTGTTGATTCTCGCGAAGTAATATAATTATTTTTACAATATTTATGAAAAAATAACTCTTGATTTGGCGGTAAATTTTGAAGCTTGTCGACCATATCCATATCGTTGCTCTCAATTGCCAAATTTTGAATGGAATCGAGCACATTCCCAAATACCGATAATTTTTCTTCACAGCCATTAATTTTTTTCCGGGATTTTCCGCAAAAAAAACATGTGCAAGGACTTTTATCTACAGAGTTATCTGGACTTACATTTTTATGGTTATTTTCAGGAGCTATTTCAGGTTCAGCAGCGAAACCTACGTCATCAGTAACAGGTAGATCCAAGTTAACCTCACTTGGGTCGACGTTCTCACCACTTATTTTTCACCCGAAAAATAAATCTATAAATAAATTTATCCCGAAAAATAAGTGATAAAAGCATTGCAGGTATCGGTGATTCCACTTGTCCCCGCCACTGGATTTACATTTTCTTCTTGTCTAAAAAATAATTATTATTGTTATTATTGTTATAATAATCATCATTAATAATTACAATATCTACAATAATAGTATTTCCAAATTTTAAAGTATAGTAATGTTATACACTAGGCACGTAATATTCTACTAAATAATGTGCAGTATTGTATGATGCTTATAAAAATCGTATCCTAAGAAATAAAAGGAAAAAAAAATTAATATAGATACATACTGTAATCTTGCAGTCGGTGCATCTTCTGGTGTTATTTTGCGATACTTTGGGGGCAAAGCCGTAAAACGTCTATAACACTCACTGTGGTACAGCTGAAAATTGTTTTTTTCTGTAGGAAGTACAGCCTCGTGTCCACTGAGTTTATTAGTTTTTCGAACACTCAATGTAGCACTACACTTAATAAGATTTTCATCACTGAACGATTTTAAATTAAAAACAGACTTTTTTTTTTTTTTGCAAAAAACGCAAAAAGGCGTTACATTAGACATTTTGATCGATTTTTCACAGATGCAACAATGTTTCCAGAATATTCTTTTCGTCAGACTACGTTTGCTTGTCTATTCTAAACGTATAATAGTCCCCTTCTTTTCTACTTCTAAAAACGTGGCTGATGCCCTCAACAAAAGGGTCTTCATACCTCGAGCATGCGCACAACTAACCCCCTCCAAGCGTATCTTAATACTGTCTATGCTATGCTAGCATATGTTGTTTGAATCTTCAAAAATAACAAGAATAATTAAAAAGGCGTCATTTCCTCCCACACGAAAATTTGTGAGCTGATTTTAAATATAATACTGTGATAAATAAAAAAAATCAGCTAGCAATAAGTCGAGGGAAACCTGGTCCGCTGATGCCTTTAAATAGTCAGTAAATGCTTCTAGCTAACTTCTACATAACGACCTTCAAAGTATCAGCTGACAATTTTTCCACCGAGATACAGCCAGCTGACGTATATATTTATCAATAGTTACATATAAGCTATCATCTATTAAATTTTTAGGCGAGAGGATATCACTGAAAGTGAAGATTTTTTTTCCCATGATCTAGCCATCAGCTGACGTACAATGCACTATGTTATAGCCAGCTGATTTTTTTTTTTTTTTTTTTTTTTTTTTTTTGAGGTATTGGGTCAACTATAACTAGGGATGCACCGATAAGCATATTGGCCGATTACCGATTAATCGGTCGTTGATAATCGGCCGATTAATGATAAGGATGATTGTTTTTAATACTACCAATTTTACCATCACTGTTTTTTCTCTCTTAAACAATTTCGAGTTTAGAAATAGTACATAATTTATTTCGGAGAGAAATTTTTTTCCCATTTTCCTTATTTTCACAATATAATTTCAATATTTTATCGAACTTCTTAGAACTAATTTTTATATTATTGTCAATAACATTACATTAACACATTGTTAGTTACGTTAATTGGACATAAAAATTAAAAAAAAAAAAAAGGGGGAGTGGAAGTCTGTGGTGAGCACACCAATTTAGGAGTACTTTTAATTTAATTTTTTTAATAATTAGTAACAATTTAATTCAAGACTTTTATTCTTTGTGCAAATTAGAGGTTATCTAAAAGCACTGTACTAAATAGAAAACTGTCGCCTTATGAAAAATATTGCAACATTGTCTATGTATGCGTATTCAAAGTAGGAGAATTAAGTTATTAAAAACTTTATATCAACTGTGAGGATTATTATTACTGTTAATAAAGTTATTTATCTTAGTTTCTTAGTGGAGGTATACTTTGAAGAATAGTATTTAAAAAATATTTTTGGACCGATTAATCGGCCCGATTTTACCAATTATTAATAATCAGCAATGTAGCCGATTATGGCCGATTAATCGGTGCATCCCTAACTATAACTTGATAAATTTTTAGCCGAGAGGAAATGAGTTAATGTATTTTTTTTTTTTCCTTCAAGCGTGGGAGGTTACAATTACTCATCCCCCCCACTGTGCCACAGCTGACGGTCATAGGGCTTTATGATACTGTTGTCTGATGCGTATGGCCAATTATCTATCGAGAAGAAATAATTAACCAAATTTTCACCTGGCTCTCGGACTAATTGGTTTGTTTTCGAAAAAAGAGGTTACTTTAGATTTTTTTCCTCTGCAGTGGTTTGTTTAAGTTTGAAACTGAGCGCAGAAATTTACTTTTGTTTTGTTGCAAAAAACCTTGACGTATCCGACGTGCTGCAAAATTCAAATTTCCCAGCATGCTGGTCAATCTCACTTTTTTCTTTCATGCCAACTAACGTGATGTAATACGGTGCATATAAGATATTAATTTGCAACTTCTAAAAATGTATATCCTTCAAGTAGCACACTTCGTTACATAAACGTTGTAAAATGATTATTAACCTTGTGAAAACCGCTTAAAAACGGTTATAAAACGTTGTAACGTTATTTGTGCTACATGGGTTATATTCTGAAATTAGAAGAAAAATTTAAAGTTGATTTTTTAAGTTTAAGTTTATGAATTTGTTTCAATAGGTAGTTTGTTGAATAGGTTTGAATTGTCCCAACTTTGCTCTGGTTAAACTGCTCTTTTTGCTATATATTTTAAGAGCAAGAATCTGAGAAACTGTCACGCCTAGCATTATGAGGTGATTCATGACCTCTCAGATTTTCTCCCAAAAATTACCAAATGTTTATTATCTTATTGAAAGACCAAATCCAGAATGTTTTGCTCTAAAGTTAAGTTGTTTAGTTTTTATGGATCCCTAAAGATGAAGGTGCGGCATCAAAATCATCAAAGCGGATTTTCAAGACATGGAAGTTGCCGTGAGCCAAAACTCTTACCAGGAACTGTTTAACTCCAATTTTCTTTTCGTATATGGGATACAGAAGGTTGAAACTTTACAAACTGAATGTTAAATTTGTGGGAACTTGTTGCCATAAGGTTAGTGAAGGCCCTCAAAACAAGGCATTTTTGACGTTTTTCAGCGTTTTTGAGGTTCAAAAACAGTTTGTACATTTCAGTTGGCACGGCAAAAGTAGTGTCGTTTGAAAGACCAGTGTAAGCACTTTAAAATAATGTATAAATAACCGAGGAAAGTTCAACGTGCTTTTAGTTGCGTAAGGCCGAAATATGAAAAATGTCATATTTTACCGATATTCAAATGGTCATAACTTCCTCTGCTAACAACATGTTGAAATATTTTTTTGCCAATGTCATACTCTATTCTTTGTCTTAACAGAACAGTTGAGTCCTTTGAGGCGAAATGTAAAAATTTTTTTTATAAAAAATGTACAGGAAAAAATAACTTTTTTGTAAAAAAATTTTTCATATTTCGCCTCAAAGAACTCAACTGTTCTGTGAAGAGAAAGAATAGAGTATGACATTGGCAAAAAAAATATTTTAATATGTTGTTGGCAGAGGAAGTTATGACCGTTTGAATATCGGTAAAATATGACATTTTTCATATTTCGGCCTTACGCAACTAAAAGCACGTTGAACTTTCCTCGGTTATTTATACATTATTTTAAAGTGCTTACACTGGTCTTTCAAACGACACTACTTTTGCAGTGCCAACTGAAATATACAAGCTGTTTTTGGACCTCTAAAACGCTAAAAAATGTCAAAAATACTTTGTTTTGAGGGCCTTCACTGACCTTACAGCAACAACTTACCACACATTTAACATTCATTTTGTAAAGTTTCAACCTTCTATATTCCATATACAAAAAGAAAATTGGAGTTAAATAGTTCCTGGTAAGAGTTTTGGCTCACGGCAACTTCCATGTCTTGAAAATCCGCTTAATTTTTGATGCCGCTCCTTCAACTTTAGGGGTCCATAAAAACTAAACAACTCAACTTTAGAGCAAAACATTCTGGATTTGGTCTTTCAGTAAGATAATAAACATTTGGTAATTTTTGGGAGACAATCTGAGAGGTCATGAATCACAGGCGTGACACTCTCTCAGATTCTTGCTCTTAATAATACTTAGCCATTCAGTTTTCAGTGATTTTTTTTTTTTTCTTTCAGATGGACAGTTGTGTTTCATACTGATGATAAACCAGATGAGAAAGCAATAACAAATGTTGCGAATAGTGCAGGTTCAACATCTGAAGACAATACAGCAATTTTTGTTATGAATAATTATTTTGGTATAGGCATTGATGCTGATTTATGTCTAGATTTCCATAATGCTAGAGAGGAAAATCCAAACAAGTTTAACAGCAGGTATTGTGAAACTTTCTTATAGGGTCAATCCATGTCAAATCATCCGGGGAAAACAGGATTTTGTAACCTATGTACACGGATTTTGATAAAATTTGATATATTTAATATTTTTATCGTGGTAAGTAACAATATGAGTTCTTTTGCCCATATGTGATCTGGTTTTTGTTTTACAGGCCGTCAAACTTTTCAAAAAATTACATTTTCTGTCAACCGCTAAGCCTAATCTGCATGTATACGTATCTCTTCAGTAAATTGTGACGGATGCAGAAATCTTTCAATATCTCTAAAAATTCACTGATATGTTGCTAAAAGTATGAGGATTTAACAAAAAAATTCTTGAAATTTATATAATGTAATTTTGTTTGAATAAACTACGACAAGCATTTTTTTTTCTTGTGCAAAACCTGAGTTTACTTAAGTGACATTTCACGAAAAGGCGGAGGTCCTATTCAATAATGCAAGCATTCGAAATGAGCCTGAAGGTGTGTTCTATCATTTCAAAGAATAAAATTAGTTGTTTTTTTCGTTTTCTCGTTGCTTTTGCACAATATACACATTTCAGTACCAAAATTTTTGAAAAAAAGTTCTAGTCATTTTCCTAACCTAAATTTCACTGAAAAACAAACATACCTTTATTTTTAAGTGTATTTACAGCCCTATTATGCTACTTAAAATCATCTTAATCCTTTATTAAGCAGAAAGAAAAGTGAGAAATAATTTATGACTCCCAAATTCAGTTAAGTTCAGTAAAATATCAGTTGTAGAATAAAGATGTGCAAAACATGAATTTAGTTTAGTGACTTTTTCATGAAAAGTCGGAGGTCATATTCAATAATAGAAGCATTCGAAATGAACCTAAAGGTGTGTTCTATCATTGCAAAGAATAAAATGAGTGACTTTTTTCGTTTTCTTGTTGCTATTGCACAATATACACATTTCAGTACCATTATTTTTGGAAAAAGTTCTAGTTATTATCCTAGCTTAATTTTCAATATTTTATGTGTAAAATAAGCATTGCTCATGCCTTCGTAGCACAAAAAATATTGTAATTAGTTTTAATGATTTATAATTATATTGACTGCGCGAAGAAGAGACAGGATAGTCCAATCTTTGAAGAAAAAATAATGAAAAATATGAGTTTCCGGATGTTATCGGATTGTTTTTCTTTGAAGTGTTTGTGTGATCCTGTTTTCAGCAAATTCAAGGGATATACTGTTTGATATTTTAACGCTTGACCTAACTTGCATTTCCGCATGTATCAGATCTCTTCTTATTTTATCAAAATATGGGTGATAGTGATAAGAGGGATAAAGAATGTGAGTGGATAAAGCAGTGAGTAACCGCCCCTAAGCAAGGGCTAGGGCAAAAATATTCAATACACCGCCAACTGTGCTATTTCGATCCATTGACTGCAGTTTCGTGCTTATTATGCACTCATCAGTACGAAATACGAAAAACAAACAGAGTTGGAGGCAAAAATCCTCTTATGAAGCAAAGAGAGCCGAAAAAAACAGGTAGCTAATGTGAAATTAGAACACCAGCAAGCGACTGCAATTAGTATGGTATATCGTTTACGAGTTGAACCGTACCAAGTGCGGTCGCTTGCTGGTGTTCTAATTTCACATTAGCTACCAGTTTTTTTTCGACTCTCTTTGCTTTATAAGGGGATTTTTGCCTCCAACTCGGCAAAAAGGGGTGGTTACTCACTGCTTTATCCACTCACATTCTTTATTCCTCTTATCACCATCACCCATATTTTGATAAAATAAAAAGAGACCTGATACATGCTCATATGCGAGTTAGGTCGAGCGTTAAAATATCAAACAGTATATTCCTTAAATTTGCTGAAAACAGGATCACACAAACACTTCAAAGACAAACAATCGGATAATATCCGGAAACTCATATTTTTCAATTTTTTTTTCTTCAAAGATTGGGCTATCCTGTCTCTTCTTCGCACATTCAATATAATTATAAATCATTAAAAGTAATTACAATACTTTTTATGTTACAAAGGCATGAACAATGCTTACTTTACACATAAAATATTGAAAATTAAGCTAGGAAAATAACTAGAACTTTTTCCAAAAATGTTGGTACTGAAATGTGTATGTTGTGCAATAGCAACAAGAAAACGAAAAAAAGCCACTAATTTTATTCTTTGTAATGATAGAACACACCTTTAGGTTTATTTCGAATGCTTCTGTTATTGAATATGACCTCTGCTTCTTCATGAAAAAGCCACTAAAGTAAATTCATGTTTTGCACATCTTTATTCTACAGCCGATGTTTTGCTGAACTTAACAACTGAATTTGGGAGTCATAAATTATTTCTCACTTTTCTTTCTGCTTAATAAAGGATTAAGATGATTTTATGTAGCATAATAGGGCTGTAAATACACTTAAAAATAAAGGTATGTTTGTTTTTCAGTGAAATTTAGGTTATTAAAATGACTAGAACTTTTTTTCAAAAATGTTGGTACTGAAATGTGTATATTGTGCAACAGCAACGAGAAAACGAAAAAAACCACTAATTTTATTCTTTACAATGATAGAACACACCTTCAGGCTCATTTCGAATGCTTCCATTATTGAATAGGACCTCCGCCTTTTCATGAAATGCCACTTAAGTAAACTCATGTTTTGCACAAGAAAAAAAATGCTTGTCGTAGTTTATTCAAATTTTATTCAAACAAAATTATATTATATAAATTTCAAGTATTTTTTTATTAAATCCTCATACTTTCAGCAACATATCTGTGAATTTTTAGAGATATTGAAAGATTTCTGAACCTGTCATAATTTACTGAAGAGATACGTATACATGTAGATTAGGCTGAGCAGTTGACAGAAAAGGCAATTTTTTGAAAAGTTTGACGGCCTGTAAAACAAAAACCAGATTACTAGTTTGCGGACGCTCGCTGGTAAGATAAATTCACTTTATCTACCAGTTTGTTGGCTATCTTAGCTACAATAAGAGGATTTTTGCCTCCAGCTCGATCATTGGCTATTCCTAACTGAGGAGCCCATAATAAGGGCGAAACTGCAGTCTTAGGATGCTATGATCGAGCTGTGGGTGCATTTGCTACAGATCACATATTAGCAAAAGAATTCATATGGTTACTTACCACCAGGCACGTGCGGTGACAGAAGAGAGTGCCCAAGCAACTTCAATGTCCAATTTTTTTTTTCATAGTAGTACTTATATTTCGTAATATTTGTTAGTAGAATAAGTTTTTTGAGCTATGTGTGTTAATTCTAATAACAGTCAGTTTGAAAAGAATATTCTTTATATAGCAAACATAAATGACACACACAATAATACTGATCGATTAAAAATGCAAATTAAACACTTATTAAGAAAATATATAAACAATCAACTCAGTCTCAATGCGAACACTTCCGAAAATAGCTAGAGAGATTGAAGCACGAATATGAGCAACAGATACATCGTGGTCCCTTATTGCTTTAGTTAAATTGCTTAACTTATCATATCCTTTAGCTTGTCCAAGAAGAGTTCCTGTCAGTACTAAAGAGTAAACAATTCCAACAGTACAGTTTGTTGTGTGACCCACTGCCAGTAAGCCACTGACACTTTTCATAATTCGCAGTCTGAAAATGACGAGTTACAGTCTTTTGCTGCTGAATTAAATTTGGCAGTGTAGGTACCGGTCTTCCTTCAGAAATCAATCTTTTCTTTTCTTCAAATAATCTTCTAGAAAAGGGTACTTTAATCAAATCGGCGACGATATCTGACATCTTGAAATCCAGCGACAAAAACAAAAAATACTTCGTTTAAAACATTTTACTTTCACCCAAAAAATAGCAACTTTAACCCGCGAGCACTCGCACGGGGCCTCTCAGGCCCGGTCATTATTTAAATTCGCTGCCAAAAATCACCCCTTCACCGCAGCTACTGTGGACCTCGTCCATTTCCGCGGAAATGGACGAGGTCCACAGTAGCTGCGTTCAGGGTCACCTTCTTACTGACCACATGTTTTTCAGGAATGTCCAGACCCTCTTTCCCCCCCCCCCCCCCAAAAAAAAAAAACAGTTCGGGCCTCAGAGGCCCGGCGCGAGTGCTCGCGTTTCTCATTCTGCATTGAGAACGCGAAGAAAGAGGTTACAAAATGCTTCGCAATTTGAGTTATAAAGATAAAATGAAGAGGTTGCAGACTTTGCGATTAAAATTTAGTGTTCAAAACCCAATTTTTTCTGCTTTACAAACTCGATTTTTTGAAAATAACCGCTCCGGGCCTGCGAGGCCCGGCGCGAGTGCTCGTGTTACGCAAAGTAGCGCGAGTGATCGCGGTTTAAGAAATCCCACCAAGCACGGAACTGCCTGCTTGGTTTCGAAGGAGCTTCAGGCACTGCAGGAGCTTCTTCGGAGGTCTCCTATCATTGGATAGGAGCCACGGCGACATGTGTTGGCATGGCAACACCTCTTCAAACCTCCTTGTGCTAGGATTCGACTCGCAGCAGGGATGGTCTTCTCTTTCTCCAGGGGATCCAGGGGAATCGCCATTTAAGCGATTGTGAGAACGTCGTCAAGCAACTTTTTAATGAATTTGAAACTTCGTTTCAGGAGAAAAGAAAGACAAAAGAAAATATACATTCATATTTCCTGTCTTTACTTATGAGCATAATAATGAGATTTTTTTTTTTTTTTTTGGTGCCCATGCACTGCTTGGTTTGCTTAGGCAGACCGCACGTCACTGCTTACCACCATAAGAATATTAAATACACCAAATTTTATCAAAATTCGAGGACATGGGTTACATGGCCGGGTGAACTGACGTTGAATGACCCTATACCTAAATTCCCTGTCACATCCCCCCCCCCCTCTTTTTCTTCATTTGTTGTCCAAAATTTTCGAAAATGACTTGCAAAATACCAAAAGATTTTAAGAGTATATTGAAACTTTCGCTTATACATTGCAATTGCAAATTTTCATCTAGTTTGCTATTAAAGAAAGTAATTGTAGACCAAAGTATCCATAACGTTATGTAACTAGATACGTGACAAACTTTGTGATCTATAATACATTATGATAATCTAAATTATGTCTTTCCAACTCTGTCTTTACACTTAGAATTTTGTTTTATAATTCCCATGTTAAAACTGTACCTACAATATACGTATATTCATCTAATGATAAAATTTTTGAAGGCAACTCAGTTTCTATGGATAAACAGTGGCAGCTTATGGTAATGACCAGAGAGGAGCCAGGCATAATTTAAAAATGATTACTATTAACTTTTTTACTTGCAAAAACAAAAAATCTGTTAATCTAAGAAGGTAAGTTGTCTCCATGTAAAAGTCTTCATGTAAAAAAAGATATCAATTAATAAATGACTTTTTTTTTCTGTAGCTTGCAGTGTTTTAATAAGGAATTTTAAAATAATCTATTTGCTTATTTTCAAGTGCTTAATTGATTAAAAAATTTTTTTTATTTCATAAATTCCCATAGATTGCATAACAAAGGCGTGTATGTCAAGATGGGACTACGTAAAATGGTTAGTCGGAAAACCTGGAAAGATTTGCATAAAGAAATCAGATTAGAAGTTGATGGAAAAGTAATTGAACTGCCACCTGTTGAAGGAATTATTATTTTGAATATTCTTAGGTACTTTTTTAAGTATTTTTTGCTTAGTCATTTTGTGATAGGTTAAAAAATTATTTATGAGTATATTTCTTTGGAAGCTGGGGTTCTGGTGCTAATCCATGGGGACCAGAAAGAGAAGACAGCTTTTCAAAGCCAACTCATTATGATGGAATGCTGGAAGTAGTTGGAGTAACAGGTGTTGTTCATATGGGTCAGATACAAAGTGGATTGAGAAGTGCCATCCGTATCGCACAAGGAGGACATGTAAGTTATAAATTCATTGTTGAGTAATTTTAAAAATAATAAACGAATATAAATAGAGTACTATACATTTTATGCCTTTTAAGTTTTCATCTGCTTGTCCAAAGTTCTGCATCCAGATAACTTAATGTGTTATATGTGGCATTGATCTGTGATAAGTGAAAAAAAGGGTGTGATTTTTATCATAAGTCTCCACATGGATTAAGATTCAGTCTACTTTTGCATGTTCTTAGTTGCTGGTGCTAATCCTAAAGAATCTTCTGGGAAATTTATTGAAAATATTTCTTTGCCAGAAAGTCCAGCGGCTTTCTTCTCTATTAGGTGATGAATGGATAGCTAAAAAACAGCCTTATTTCTAATATTTATTTTTCAGTTCACATCACAATATATGATAAAAAGAGGAACTGTTCATGTAAACATTTGGAATCCTCAAAAGCACATTTTTATTGTTTTTTAACATTGTTTATTGACAAAACAAATCTGAATTCAAAGTAACACAATTTCCATGCATAAGTGAATAATTTTTAGGACCGATTTTAAAATTTAATTAAAAGGAAGACAGTGGTGCAAGTGCTGCGCTAATTGTGCCATGCTGCACCAAATAAAGAATCTTGCGCCATCCTGCTCCCAAACGCACTTTTTGATCGAAATTGCGCCTGACCGCCAAAACCGCCGTTTTTCTAGCAAATATCGCGAAAAAGTGGCATAACTTCTGCTTTTGTTAACCGTACGTTGTGACGGTTGCTATGGCGATATTCTGAGCACATGCGACGCGATAAATATTCTCCTTATCTGAAATTTCAATCCTTTTGCATCTTGCAAAAATTTTGATATCTTTCACAATCCGAAATTATTTTGACATATGCTACCTCAGCTTAACTTATTTGTGTTTTATTTTGAGAAAAAAGTAATTTTTTTTAGAAGCATGTCAACATCTAGCATTTACGTCGCGGACAAAGCTTCCTATGTTGAAGATTTCAATCCAAATCCATCTTGCAAACATTTTAATATTTTTGACAATTAACCGTTATTTTGACAATAGATACCTTCCATTAGCTTAGTTTAGCTTATATTTTGATAACAAATTTATTTTTTTATATTTATATACCTATTAATTTTTGCAAGCTTGATTTTAATAAGCATTAGGTTATCCATTGCTTCATTTTTTGGAAAACAATTGAAACAATCAAGAACATAATGTTTAATTATGGCTTTGTACTGAAGGCAGTATTTTGAAAAGTTGAATTTTGTAAAATTATAATTTTAAAAGCTTAAAATAGAATTTTCCATGCTACTAGCAGCAGTGCTCCCATTAGGTCATTAAAGGAAAGATAAAATTTTGATGTGTTGTACAAAATTCAGAGATACTTTATCGCAGCACATAATTATCTCATTCTACTGTTTAGAAGTTCTAACGTCTTAAGTTTTGTAACCAGCACAGATTTAAGTCATTAAAAGCAGAGAGACAAACAAATTAAATGTGAAGCAGTATACGATAGTTACACAAGAAGCTTAATCCAATCAAGAGTCATCAGATTCTTTGTTAAATTTAGCAAATCAACGACTAAAGTCGGCTGTTAAGAACAATGTCTTGTCTGAAATCGAGTTGCAAAATGGATGTTAGAAGATACAGAGAAGTTATGAGAAAGAGAAAGAACAGTAGAACAAAAAGAAACTAAGTTAAACTTTTAATTAAGGTTTTTCAATTTTTAGCCCACAAAATCTAATTTTGCACGATAAAACATAAAAAAACATTAGTTTACTTTTCAAGCACAAAGGTAGTTCCTCAATTTAAAGTTAAAGCGCATTGTTAACAAAAGAAAATCCAAATGTTATTGATAATTATGCAACTAGAAAACCAAAAAATGTCTAATTTTTTCATATGTCGTGGAAGCTTTAAACCAAACATTTGCATTTCATATTTGACCACCACGAATGCGCTCCTAGGTTATTCATGGATAGGATTCTTTTCTAAAAAATGAAAAAGGGTTGGTAGTATAAACGTTAATGTAAAAAAGTGGATGAGTTTATCGTTTCAATTTGACTTTAAATGAATGTTCCAATTTCTATATCCTTGTCTCTGAAATTTGAGTTAAGTACAGTGAAACATTTTGCTGTTCACCTATTGAAACCACATCTAGTATTTTTAAACTATAACTAAAATTTAAGAATAGATAATCAGTGCTTAGTTAAAATGCAAATATATTTCTGTACCTTAATGCAAATTTAACCAATGTCAAAATTCTTCGAATTGAGATATTCAGGTTCAAAGATTTGAGTCTCCATAGGAATGTGTTAGATTTGGTGTCTTAGTTTCGCTCCACTGCTGAGGCAGTTTGTTTTAAAACATTGTTTGTTGTTGTATATGACAGAGGATACCTTTCTGTCCCCATTACGATAAAAAACTAAAAACATCAAATTTTTGACATTGGTTGTTCTTGCATTAAAGTACAGATTTAAATTACTATAAATGCATGTGTTTATCAGTCACAAAGTATCTTATTCAAACCTGCTCCTAAACACAATTCTGCCACTCCCAAATGGTATTTTCCCTGCTTCCGAAGATGCTCCCAAACCACATTTGGTCACTTGCACTCCTGGGATGAGGTTATATGCAAATCTGCTTATTTTACAGGAAAACACTTCTGTGATGCTTGAACAAGCTATGAATTACCTGTAATGCTTGAACAAGCTATAAATTACTAATACAGCCAAATTAAGTGCTTGTTAACTTAAGTCAAGGTTTTGTTTTTATAATTTTACTTTGTTTTATTACTAAGTTGTTTAGTTTAAACCAGTGGTTCCCAACTTGGAGGCAATCGCCCCCAAGGGGGGGATTTGGCTCCTCAAAGGGGCGGTAAATTCTTGATGGGCGATAGGGGGTTGGTGAGATGGGTATTTACAAGAGAAAAACAGTAGCAATAAAAGTGTAGTAAAAGTGAAAATCGAAATTGTAAACGTGTACGAAACCGGTTGTTCAGAGCTCGTACAATTAATCACAAGTTAAGAAAAGAAACAAATTAAAGTTCAAGAGCTTTCTCCTTGCAACTCTGATGAACCTTAGGAAGTATTTTGTCATTCACTGTCAATTTTATGAATTTTCAGATTTTCATTTATTTTCCTTCAAATTTTAAGCTTCAAAGATTTTAATTTTGCCAGATTCCAGTGTAGAAAAGAAAATAATTTTTTGAAAAATGTACCTTTTTTTTTGGCTTAAAAGTACACCGTTGATCTTAATTAAATGTGCAGTGCAAATGCTTATCAGTTCACTTTGTACAAGAAGAAAAACTAAAGGTATTTTCTTTTTTAATATTTCTAGTTTAAAAGTGATTGGATATAATTGCTTTATTACATACATTTTACTTCAACTTAAAGCTAGGTACTCATATTTTTAATATCGTGATATTCAATTGTGCCAAATTTATGGTTTTTTCGAGGAAAAAGGAGTTTGGAAGGGATAGGTGTCAGTCAGTGGCGTGAAAGGAGCAATGAGCTCAAAAAAGTTGGGAAACACTGGTTTAAACCAAATAGTTTTTCAAGAGCAACTTTTTTTTTTGAAATACCAAGCCATTTTCCCTGAAATTTTTACATAACACTAAAAAATGTAAAATCCTGTTGATGCAAAGTAACCAGCCAAGCTTTAGAACTAAATTAGAGATTTTTTTTAATTTGCAAACTTAGGTACTTTATTTAATGTAATGCAAGCTGGCTACATAATTTTGCATTTCTTCTTTGTTTCTTAATAATTGCAACTTTCCTCTTAGGGATTTATATAAAAATACAAGGCAAACTAAGCTTTTCTAAAATTACATGGAGTGAATGTCCAATTTGTTGTCTTTATTTTGTGTATCATTATCATTTTTTTTATTTTTCAGTCTCTTGCATTTCAAAATAGCCCAAAATGCATATGTCAGCCAAAACTTCATTTTACTACCTAATTTGCTTGATTGCATAAGTTTTATAGAAATAAATTGTGTATCATTCAGTCCATAGTGTATTAAAATCTAAACTCTGGAGAATATTTAAATGACTAGAGGGGAGAAAAAACTAAAGATCTCCAAGAACATTTAGAGTGTGCACATAAAATGACTAATACTTGCACACTTTTTGTCAAATGTGTTTTATCCGTAAAACAATCGGGACAAGAATAGAGAATCAAATCTTGAAAACAATAAATATCTGTGCAACTCTGCTCTTGTAATAAAATTTAATGACTAATTTTCACCTTTGAACGATCATTTTTGATTCCAATATACTAAAAGAAATCCTTTGTGTGTGAATTGTGGAACAATGAATATACATCAATGTTAGGACGAAGTTTTTAGTATTGAAATGTGTAAAAAGAAACTTTTCTTTGTTTGAATTTGTACTGCCAAAAATAAGGAAAGCTTTAGGGTTGAAAAACACTTCATAGCTTGTATTTTATTTCAGGCTTTTCATTAAATTTTTTTTGATGTTTTTCCAAATGCAGTAAACTAAGAGAAATAATGTTTACTATGAAAGACATGATTTTCTTAAAGCCTACTCTTCCTATGAGTATTTGTCAGTGTTCTCACATCTGACTTATGATTCATTTGTGGATACTGGGAAATACTTTGTATACTTAAGAATATATGATTTTTATTTTACCTTAATTTATTCATCATATAAAGCTTTAATGTGTGATATGGAAATTAATTAGCAAGATTTTATTCTTGATTATTTATAATTAATCATGTCTTAACTCCCATAGTAAATTATTTCTTTGATTACTGCGTTACCCCACATCAGCCAGCGTGCCGCAAAATTCAGAGGTCACAAGATTTGAAATAACCCTTGCCTGATCCTTTCAGGCAATCCGGGAAAACCAAGGTTAGAAAAAAGTTTAATGCTATAACAAATATGTATTCAACTTAAAAGTATAATTTAAAGCTTAAAAATATATATAATTTCAATATATAGAGTACTAAGCCCAGAAGTCGTATCTGACAATCATTTTTTAGCTAATTAATGAAAGGGAAATCTAGAATCCCTTTCATTCTTTTTTTTTATGTTTTTAATTTGAAGCTAGTAAAAGGTGAGTTTCAAGAATAAAGGATTTGCACCTCACAAGGATTGTGCAAGGTAGGGTGGTTCAAAAAAAAAAATTTTTTTGCTACGGAACAAGGCGCACCCTACTTTTTTTACATTTATGTATAAGATTACTCCCCTAAAATTTCAGCTCTCTACTCTTAATGGAAGATGGTGCTCAAACACCCTTCATTTTTACGCTTTTTCGTAATTTTCACAATTTTTGAGCTTTTCAGACTAAAGAGACCATTTTCTTGGAAGTTATTTTTTTTCAATTATTCACATTTTTCAACGCATAAATATTAGTTCAAACAATTGGAAAGTTTCTTAATCGTTTGAACCTAAATAGCAACACCTTTGATACAATTGATTATTTAGTAAATCGCAGCATACAATGTAGATTGCAGTACTTGTCTACATGTTGTGCTATGATTTTCAAAACTTACTCTTGCTAAAATAGAGTTGTGGAAGAGCTGTGCAAAATGTTTTTTATGTTTTTAAAGTGGTGGGATGCAGAGAAAAAAATTGCAAGATTTAAAGTTTTAAACTAATAGGGCTAACAATATCACAAGAAGAATGAATTAAATTATAAAACTAATTGCACAAAATAAACTAGTGTAGCTAGTCTGGCATAGAACTAATCTGAAATTCAGGAAAAGATATTTACTTCATACTTACTTTGGCCATCATATTCCTCACAAGTTCTATTCATTTTAATAACTTCAAAGCGAAAAAATGTTTGGCAAAGAATTAAAAAAAAAAAAAAGAATGTTGCACATAGAACTTAAAAAATACTTTAACAAGTTTGAAGCTTCAACTGCAAGCTTTTTATAAATCTATAGATAAATCTATGATCACTCTTGCTGATTATAAAGGGATGGTTGAATTATTATTAGTCAATTAGGGAGCCTATCTGAGAAAATCCAGTTTCTTATATGCCTCAAAATATTTATGTTCCTATATAAGAAAGAAATTTTTCATTTAATCATGAGAAAAAAACCTAGGTACAACACTTTCTACAGTTTCAGTGCGTTTTTGTACAGTAAAACAAATATATTAAATATTAATAGATGCTCCATTTGGCAATTAAAACTTCTGGGAATATCTGAACTTGGAAAAAGCCTTATAAGAAATGAACGACCAGGAAATTGAAATAGCAACTAGGACAGTTTTATTAAAGCACTTGTGACACCTTTCTGGTGAATTAATTAGTTTGACTTAGTGTTTCGTATCAAATTCTAGTTGAAAGAGAAGCAAGTTATTACAAGAATAAAGATGTGAATTATAACAAGTGTAGTACAGAACAATTGGATTTTTTTCAAACCTGAATATTAGGGATTATTTTCTAACATTCTTTGTCCTACACCCCAACGAATGCAAATATGATATCAATCACAGAATTAAAAGAAAAAAAAATAATAATGGTAAATAACGTTGCTGAGGAAAATGTTCAAATAATTCAAGAATTTAACAGAATTTTTTTCAATAATGAGGACAATAAGCAGTTTTTTTTATCTGCTGTTGAAGAAAATTGAGTACTTATCCTTGCTGAGACAATAAAATATTCAATACTAAAAGTCTCTCTCTCTCTCTCTCACAAAAAAAAATAAAATAAAAAATCTATGTATAAATATACATAAAGTTAAATTGCACAGCAAGAAGTTTAAATATTTTGGCTTTAATTTCAAACTTCTAGCAAATTTCAGTATAATAACACTGCTCGGCACAAAATGAGCTTCAAATGTATCTGACACTATTCTTGCTGTTTCCTATGTAAAATGCCCCACTGAATCCAAATGTGATCTCAGTTTCCCCCTTCACGGTAATAGCTCGAACATAACTGGAATGAATATAAATAATACTGAAAGGTTCTTTACTGAATTAAATCTGCGGTGCGACTCATATGTAACATGCGATGTTTCCAAGGTTTTAAAAATTTTTTGGACGTGGGAGTCATAGAAGGCAGTCCGATATTAGTGTGTTGCACCAAAAAATAAGTGTAAAATTTTGAAGCTGGAAGAAATGAGTTGTTGATGATACGTTAAATATTTTACGGATGGAGGGGGGGATACCCCCATCAGTCTCCTAACTTGCGAAAAGTGTTTACGATTTTGAATTTTTCCCCTCTCTAGCCCTTTTGAAGAATGTTGATGGTAAATATACTGCTTCCTTCTACTCCAAATAATATCCATGAAATTCAAAGTCGAAATTTGATAAAAATAGGAGAGGAGGGGGGCGATATTTTTGAAAAGTGGGAGGCAATGGGGGATAAGGATGGCCATAATAGGATTCAGGGGATCATTTAACATAAGAATCAGCAAGAATGATAGCAAAACATCCGGAATTTTTTTTCTGCCGCTCAACCGTAAAACGCTTGAAATTGACAAAAACTGGAGAACTATTTGAGCTTTGAGCACCGTCTTTTTATTTAAGTATGAAGTTGAAATTTTGGCAGTATATTAGGGTGGATAAAGGTAAAAAAAATGAGCCATCGCCGTGACCTCTAGGACAATTTTTTTTTTTTACCATAGGTTTGTGAACCACCCTAGTGCAAGTATTATCACTTCATCATATAAAATGAGGTTAAATTTAATTAAAAAAGATAACAGTTCTTGCAGCATTGATAATCACTTTTATGCAATTTAGGGAGAGGCGGGGGGGGGGGTCCATAGGTTAAAGTTTGCTTTTTTACTAAACATTGACTTAATTTTTTCACATTTTCTTTCTTTCTTATGGGTCCTGTGGTATTAATCGGCCATAATCCGCCACTTTTGCAGATTACTAATAAAGGGCAAAATCTTGCCAATTAATTGGCGACTTTTTAAAATTTTTTAGATTATCTTTTAAAGTATACCTTCACCAAGAAACTATGATAAATTGTTTTATTAACAGTAAATAAATGTAATTTTCTGAAATCCTTACTATAACATACAGTATGAAAGTGTGTACAGAGTAAAAACAAAACAAATAGTTCATAGAAAACGTAAAACTGATTGGAATATTAAACGATAACCCTCTGCAAATTCCTGAAATTTTAAGTTGGAATTCAAACACATGAACATTTCATTTCATTTATAATCAGTCAAATTTTGCTGATCAACCGGCGGAAAAGATGTTTTAAATAAAATTAATTCAACGATTTTTGAACACAATATTACGTTGGATAAATTTATAAACAAGAAATGAATAATTTTCCGCAAACAAGAATTACACGTTTTACGAAAGTGTAATGAGTAAAAATAAAACAAATAATTCAAAGAATGAAATAAAAAATAATAATAATAAATTTCCTCTCAGTTGATATAAATGATTTAATATTCCTATCCTGAATAAATCTACACTTATAGACAATGTTGCAACATTTTTCATGTCTCCAAATTTTTCACTTTAGCTTATTGCTTTTAAATAAGATCTAATTTTCAAAGAACAAGTCCTGAATTAAATGGCTACTTATATTTGAAAATTAAATTTAAATTAAGAACACCCCTAAATTAAAGTGCTCATCACAGTCCCCTCCCCCCCCATTTGTTTTAATAACACTTATGTCTAGTGTGTTAATGTAATTTTATTTACAAAAACATTTTAAAACTTCAAAGGAAGTTGATAGAATTTTGAAATTATTTAACATGGAAAAATGGAGAAAAACAAATCTTTTGTCAAAAACAAATAAATAACCATTTTTAAAAATCGGAATTGTATTAGAAAGGGTAAAAACAGTGAGGGTGAAATTGGTAGTATTAAAAATAATAAACCCGAACATTAATCTGCTCTGCCGATTAATGGGCCGATTCTTATTCGCCGATTAATCGGTAATCGGCCAATTTGCTTATCCGTGCATCCCTAGTACAGACACTATCATTCGCAGACCAAGTGCAACACCTCACCCCCCTTCTGGTATGGCATCCACTCTTTCATGTAGCACTACTATCGGTGGGATGCCATTGCCACTAGAATTTTGAAGCCCCGTTTCCCACTGAAGGCACCTATTCCATGAGAAACTGCACTAAGAATTTTTAATTTTGTCAAAAGCAGTCCACGACAAACCAGTAATTGAGGAATCTTTTACATATTGCATAATTATTGGACAATGATTTTCTGCATCTTAAAAAAATCCATCGGATGGAGCCTTACTTGAACTTGCAGCTTTTGGTATAAGAAACCAGTTTTTTAAAACTTAAAAGGTTTAAAAGACAAATTTATTTCTCACATCTTACTTTAAGGTATCACAGAAATTGAGTAAATATTAAGTTTATTTTAATAACAGAACAGCATAAAAACAAAATGTTCCTTCTTTACTCAATACTTCAATCATTCGAAAACATTATTTCTAAAAGTTACTAATAATGCTAAATAAGTGTTGTGTTCTTACATCTTTTTTAATTAAGTCTAATGAGGGAAACACAAGCATATGGTCATAGTGAAAAGCATGCATATACTATCAGCTGGATATCTCTTAATGCAAGGAAACAACCATAACTCTTCTCCTGTAAAAAGCTAACATATCAGTATATTTTTAAAAAATAAAAAGCTTCTACTGTTCCTCTTTTATGAAAAAATGGGGCCGAGAGGGCCAAAATTGCATGTTTTTTGCCTTATGTCTTGCCTTTGAACTTAAATATTTCTTAAGGAGTGAGAAATCCAAATTATTTATTGTATAACAATTTATAGTGTAAGTGAATATCTGTACACTATCAGAAAGTTAGTAAACCTTTGGTTATATTTTCCTTTTTTTTTTTTTTTGGAAATGTTTCGATTTTAGCAAAATAGGCAAAATCAAATATTTGTGGTGCCAACTTCTAAGAGTACTTTACCCTAGCAGTTTTTTTTATCAACATTGTAGGATTTTTTAATCTGAATACCTGGAGTTACTAGTTTCCACAGATGCCAAACATTTGTATGAGTGCATTTTTTAAAGGAAAAAAACATTAATTCTTTGTGTTGGGGGGGGGGGGGGAGAGAAAGTTTGGAGACCTGTATCTCGTAAAATAAGTGGAGCAGGTACCTAAAAATTTGGACTTTTTCATGCCTACTCTATATTAATATATCATTCATCAAAACCTCAAAAAAACTGGGTATTTGATCAAAAACCCAGGTAGGCTAGGATTTTTCAAAAAAATCCCCAGTTTTTTTCAAACCCTGATGCTTTTTATGATGTGTATGCAAAATGGAACAATTTTGTTTCTACTTTTTGATGTCCTATATTTTTTCCTTAAAGTGTACCTATATTTTGTTAATTGGTAGCTTTGATCCCTGTTACTTTCTAGAATTTTTGGTTCTGAATTAACCTGATATTTCTGTTTCAGAAAGTAATAAATGAAATTTTTCATAGTGAATACTGAATTATTTTAACAAATTTTAAAGTTAACAATTTTTCTATGTCTCCGTAGCTACGAATAAAATTAAATACTGAAGTACCAATTCAGGTTGATGGTGAGCCGTGGATTCAAAGTCCTTGTGAAGTAGTTGTCCTTAGATCAGCACTAAAAGTAAGAGTTTAATTAATTTCTATAATGTATGCATATTTTTTATTTAAATAGTCTCAGTTTTACTTTGATTTGTTTATATTTGGATAGGCGGTCCACAAATGGTATCATGCTTTGAGGGGGAAAATTGGGACAGTTTTTGATAAGGGAAAGATGGGATATCAAAGAGCGTGACCCAGTGACGTAGCTAGAGGTTGGCAGGAGTGGCTCTTGCCACGGGCTCAGCAGCCTGGGGAACGGCATTTTGACTGATAAAAAATTTTGAAAAATTAAAAAAAAAAAATTCAAACCCAAACAGACTAAAAGACAAAACTGTAATAGACTGCACCAAGCAGCGTATACAGTGCCCCCCCCCCCTCTCCCCAAGCTGCAATACAAACCATGCAGAATGTGCAACTTTCTTTTAGTAGATTTCGGTTGGATACACTGATGTTAACTTAAATCCAATTGGCAGGATAGAATTTGGTTATATGGGGCCTAATAGGCTGATCTAAAATTGATCGGTCCTATCCACTTAAAAAAGAAAGAAACAAGCAAATATTATCACTCATGTACAAATACGAAAGTGATGACCAGCAACAGGCTCTGAGCCCAGTTAAACTGGTCCTAGTAGTGTAAAACAAAATTTACTGAAACTTTTCCAGTTATTTTAAACATTTTAGTTTATTACAATTATATAAGTTAAACTGCAAAGGATTAATGTTGACTCTAATTTTATAAGGCTCTTTTAAAAGCTGAAATAGTAGTGTTATATTTTTCAATCACTCATATAATTCTCTTTTCTTACAGGCAACAATGTTACGTAAAAGCAAGATGAAGAGAAGAAATACAGAACCTGTTTTAGCATCAACTGAGAAGACTGCTGCAGAAGAATAATATTTCAGTGAAAGTTTTATCATCTGGTCAAAGTATAGAGGCCCCCTACATAGAGTTAATTCATTCCTATATCAATTGGTGAAAAAATGAGAGCATTATGGTTTTAATAATCAGTACTTTATTTCATACAATTATGAAATCATTACGATCTAGTCATACTTTTTCATTAAGTGAAAAAAAAAAAAAAAAATTCCTCCTACAGCTTTAATTTATTATAAAGGTTTTGTTGCAATTTATACTCGGTATGCACATAAAAGATCGTGTCATAAATGAAAGGAATTTTAATTGTTAGAAGATTTATGTTCTCAGGTTATGTACATTTCACGTTGAAGCTTTTGAAAGTTTTGTGATATTTTGTGACTAATTGCTGCTATAAAAGTGTCATTTTTTGAAGTGCATTGTTAGATCAAGTAGCTCATTATAAAAGAATATAGTATGCATATATGCAGTTACATATACATAAATTTTGCTGTATATGAATATGTATATATATGTAACATGTATATAAACATATACATATATGTAAGTGCACATAAAAATGTGCATTGACTCATGTATATATGCATATACTCCTATAAATGTTAATGTCTGCATATGCATGAGTAAATATGAATATACATGTGTTTATATATTTTATATATTTATCTGTATGTATTAACACATTTATGCATTTACTCATGCTTATGTATACATTGTAATTTGAAAGTTTATTGTAAATTAACAATTTTTACTGTATATTATAAATTTATACAGGTTGAGTTATAATATGCCAAACATTTGCACTAGTCAACTGCCACACTGATATTATTAGTGGTATTTATTTTGAAATGATTAAAAGTAATTTAGTACTTTTTTTAGTCTTTGTTATGTGTTGAAATGATTTATACATAGTTATTTGAGTCTATTACTGTTTGTAAACTGAATTTCAGTATTGCCATTAAACTTTAGTGTTATTGTGACAAAAAGAGCTATTATAAATATATATTTTTAAATGTGTTTTAACAGTAGTATACATGAGTGTGCTTCGATTCAAATGTACAGTTAAACTTCTTGGAGGTGACCATTTTTTCTTTTGATAAGCAGGTTGTTGAGCAGGGGGTTTCCCAAAGAAGTGTCAAGGTAAGCTTGTTTGAATAACTAGATCAAAATTTTATGCAGTATTATTGGTATATTGTTCTAAAAACAGTTATATTTTCTGAATACTGCTTATAGAAACAAAACATTTTGGAAATATAAATGTTGATGTTTTTTAAATTTCAAAAATGTTCAGATAGTTTCATTTATTTATTTTTTCTGAAACTTCACCTTCCTCTAATTTATTTTTTAGTAAAAGAAATATAATGTTATTCGTTTATACTAACAGCTTGCACACTCTCTGGATTTGATCTAATAAAATTTATTTAAAAATTTTCCATTTGTTCAATTGCTGTCAAGTAATTGGCAGATATGGAAACCTCCAGAGAGAGATGTCAGCTGAATGATGTCTTGCCGCAAAGCCTTCTCTTCCAACTCTGAATTATAGTGCTTGAAAGGCATAAAGTTTGTCCCTATTGAAATATTTTAAAAGTTATTGATTGCATTGAAATAAATAAAAAAATTTCTGATAAGGGATTCAACTAGCTAATGACAGTGAGTTGCCAGCTCTCTCATAGAGGGCTTTAAGCACAAAGTATATTAGGGAACAATTCAGTTCCATTGAAAAAAAAAAATCATCTTTGGTTATCTCTACATACTGATGATGATCACATATAGAAATTTTACTGTACTTTATAGTATTCATTTTTGCTGGAGCATACACATGAGTACTTGCTTCTGTATAGACGGAAAAAGTCCTATTACGAAAAAAAATCAATTCCTGTGTCAAATATAAGTTTTTTGTTAGAAATTATTCTTTTTATGTTAGCACAAGTTCTCTTCAATGTTATATAAATATATATATATATACTTTTGTTACATTTGTTTTAGAAGTTTAATATTTATTGTTTTGTTTGTGGTTTTTAATGTGTGCTTATTTTTAAAGATATTTTTATCTTTTTATTACAATTTATTTTCTTAAAGCTTTTAGCGATTTTAATTTAGAAGATGCCCAAAAAGAAATCATTTGGTACGTGTTGCAAGAAATATAACCATAGTTGATTAAAACTGTTTCTGGAGATGTTCAACATGGTATGAAAACTTACTCACATTGAAATAGCACACTCAATATTTAATGTCTAAGTTTTATAGTTGCTACAATTTACTTAGAGCGTATATATTTTGCATTGAACTGAGTAATAATTGATTACTACAAAGTTTATACAACATTGTACACATATACTTTTGTTATACTGTGGCATTAGTACTTTCATACATTTTGCTGCTTGCTAGTCATTTTCAGTATATAGAAACATTAATATATGTGAATGTATACATGTGCATACATATATATTATATATATATACAGTTTATTTTATGTAATAAATTACATAAAATTCACCAATGTTTTAGCAATTTTGTTTTTATATTTTAGCATTTATAGTTATGTTGTACTGTAATAACTTTATTTATATATATATATGTATATATGTAATACATATAAGGGTTGCCGTTGATATGCTATATTGTACCAAAGACTGGTTAAAATGAAAAGCAGGATACATAAAATTTTCTGTGGCCTTTTGATTACAATTTATCACAACAGGCTTACTCACAACTAACGTACACTTAGCTCTTCTACTAAAATCTTTTTTAAAAGTATGGAACAGTGGAAAAATAAGGAATTTATTACTTTGCTATCAAATGTATGTTGAGCATCAAACGTGAAATAGTGATTGTTCCTAAAACCATGTATAAGTCTTTTCACTATCTTAGTATGGTGCATATATACAAATACATAAGGTAGGTGCTGGTAATAAGGGCTACTTAATGGAGATTAGAAATAAAGCAAAAACTGTGCATCCAAATCAAATTATGATAAATAAATGTACAAATCAATTAATCACTATAAGAATTACTATAAGAAACTGGCAAAAAATAGCCACTTTTGCTGAAAATAAACGTAAAATTAATCATTTTTTTAAAACCTTCTCATTAGACCTTATTATACTGTAGTACTATATTTTAAGATCAAAGAAGACACTTATAAATAATCAAAATAAGCTTCTAACATTAATAATTAAGATCAATCATAATATATATATATGCATTAATCATGCTTAAATTGCTCTTACTGACAACTTTGTTCCAACAAGGCACTCAAAATTATTCTTGTCATTGGCTCTCAAATCAAAGTGTTACTCATGAGACCACTAGCCGAAGGGGAAAACATTATAGACATTCTGTTTGGGGTACTATCAATTATTTTTTCTTGTACTGTTGATGTAAAAGGCCTTGGGGTTATTGATCTTTGGGAGATACAAAGCTATGAATTACTTCATCAACTGTGTTAGCTACACAAGCTGGAATTTCTGTTAATAAAGACAGAACCAAAGCTGTTTCAATAATAGCCTGCAGATTCAATGGATATAAACCACTGGTGTTGTTATGGGTCATGCATTTGGACCAAACACTTGAAAGAATAAGATTTTCATGGGGGGGGGGTTATGATGTAGGAACTAAAATTACACTAAACTAATTAATAAATGATCATAATTACTTTTAAACATTCAGAATGTAATGGGAAGGATTTTAAGCTGATACAAACATAGATACTAAAAGAAAAGAGTGTAATAACCCAGGTAGCACAAATAACCTTTAAACATTTTTAATCGGTTGTTACAATGTTAATAACCATTTTACAACCTTTAAAAAACGAAGTGTGCTACTTGGGAAGGCATATGGTCAGATTTGGCAGGCCTTAATACCCGCTTACATCCTTTGTAAATTAATACAAAAAAGAACAACTATTGTTTCATAATGTATGCCTCAGACATAAAATATTGATAATTATCGATAAATCATTAAAATCGAGAAATTGTAGTGCAAAAAGTACATAAAAGTGTAATATTTCAAAAATTGCATAAGATTCAGTTTGAGAATTTTTATTATTTATGATAATCACTGCTCAACACAAGTAAATCATGCTTTACTGGTTGCAACAAACAAATGATTGGTTGTGACCAGTTTAAAGGGGTTGTCTACAAGTGTTAGCTGCATAAGAGAGTCTTTGAGCAGCAGCGAACATTTTAAATTGTATTTTTGTTAATTAGGTCTTATTAGCCGACAGGCCTTAATGCCTGCTCCTACCTTATATCTAATTCAGTGAAGCATTTGAGCAAATTAAAATGCCTTGAATGTGAAAATGCAGAAATGTTTTTTAAGATTTCAACCAAGAATGAAAAACATTTTTACAACTTGTGTAATTTCCAGGGGAAGTTATTGTTATTATTTTTTTTTTAATTTCAAAACATTTATTTATTTTTTTTAATGTTTAGGACTCCAATATTTCACTGAAAAGGGTCAGGTTTAAAAGGATGTCTGTAACTCATATTGAATAAGATTTAGTAGCAACCCTGTATAAATATGTATACATGAACATACACACGCACATATATATACATATATATTACCATAAAATGCTGAATAAGGCCCTTCTTTTTTTTCTGGAAATTTTTTTCAAATGGGAAGAAAAAAATCTATACATCCTTTCTCAAGTTACATTTTCTTTGGGTATTGTAAAGAAATGATCAACGAGTAACACTTTTAAATGCAAACAGAACCCTTTACAAAAATAGCAATTACAATAACCAATACCACAGAAATTCCAATCCTAAGTGCATTGATTCGATTTTAAGTTCATTCTTTTCCAAAAGCTTGTTTTCTGTTGTCCTACTATCTGAAGAGCTCTCATGAGTAAAATCTGGATAATTCTCTCTCTAAGGGAGAACTAATTACTCTGATATTTGGCTAGATATTGCAACTTTTGGGCAAATTAACTAAGAGACTTCCTTGCCAATGTACTACACTGAATTACTAAAACAGCCAAATCCAGTCCCTTCTTATTGAAAAAGTGCAGTTTTTAATATACTAGCTATTTACTTTTAATTCCTTATAGGATCTTCAAACTCAAACTGCCTGAAAAGACTAAGACAGTAAGCCTTAAAATGAACAAAGTACAAAAAAAAAAAAAAAAACCATGGAAATTTCTTTGTCCAAATTTAAAAGGATATTCATCAATTGACTAGAAAATGAGAAAGAAATAAACAAGTTAAAGAAACTGATCTTGCACACCACTTTAGCTTATATTTTTTTCTCCTGAATTTATTTATTTCACTTAATTTTATTTTGCATTTACACTTTCCTTTTTCATTTTTTGAAAAATAAATGGAAGGAAAATGAAGAATAGTGTATTTAATGTCATCAAAAAATTTATTTACATATAATATTTTTTTCTTTTTTAAAAGAGTAAATGGAAAAGAATGATTTGAAAGAATTATTTATCTATGTATTTACTTATTTATATTGATATAAAAAAATAAACCAACTTTTAACTGTAGCTTTCAACTAGTTATGAATTCATTACATTTGCATTAAGTTACTTTTTTTTTTTTTTTCACTGATATAGTTTCTCCTTGTTTTTTTGAAAATTTTAGTGAGATATAGCAACTGCTCATTCAGTATTTCATGGTATATGTGTATGAAAAATTAATCCAGAAAGTAGGCTCTTCCATTTTGCCATGCATGGAGTAGCTACATTTTTTTTTTTTTTTTTTTCAACACTCATTTCTTCACCTGAATCCTTGGTAAAGAAGGAAAGGCAGTTTTACATAGTTGACAAATTCAGCGCTTGTTTGATAAGAGTTTAAAATATTTACAACAATCGAGCATCCCTCAACATGTATAAAATAGTCTGTTGTGTATTTTACACATGTTGCAAGCGCTTCTAAAACTTGGTAAAATTCAGACAAATTGGAATGCAGACTAAGTTTATTGGCACTGTGTGATGATTTATATCATGGTTAGGGGGGAAAGTTTTTGATCCCCTTGTCCCCCTGCAGTCTGTATTTCATACAAATTAACTTTCATCCTTTCATGCACCTGAAGTCTTTTTTGCATGTGATAAGTTCCTGGACAATGAATGACAAGGTCTGATCAATTTTTACTGAATGGTTGCAATAGCATACAGCATTGCTCTGCAACAAGGGCATCCAAACACTCATAAACTACTGTGATAAATGCCTGAACAATGGTGGCACTAAGGTTAAAAGAAGGTCTCACCATTGTTGCTTTCATTTAATATAGGTTAGATCTAAATTGTTTCTTTTTTTTTTCTTTTGTGTGGATGTGTGTTACAGTCAACTTGCTTTCTGGATTACTAATCATGTGATGTTGTTTATAAATATGAATTAAAAATAAGTTGACATGTTTACATATTGCTGACCGGAAACATCATAAGGCATCTTTTGATAACCATATGTTGTTGACAGAGAACAATATATTATCTTATTTGGTAACTAAATGTGATTGAGAAGGTATTCATTCAAATTATGGTAATTTTAATTTATTTGTTTTCATTGCATTTATAACTCTAATGACAAATTCATTTTTGACCAACTCTCAGTTTATAAAACAAGCGATAAAAAAGTTGATAATATGAGGATTTTTTACATTTTTTCCACTGGTTCAAAAAATGCACCACACATCTTGCAATATTCTTATAAAAAAAATCTCCGGCCAACAATGTGTTGTCAGTAGTTTTACTTGTTTATACACTTGTCCATGGCCCCTTGTTTTTAACCAAGTAAGAACTAGCCGTTGTTTTCATTTTAAGAATTCATGTTAAGAAAAAAAGTGTTAAAAAATGAACAAATTATACTTGTTTTCTGTGCAGATTAGTTTTGTGATAGCAATTATGGTAAGAAAGCTTTTAGTGCATTTAAACTTTCAAAACTTTTTGACTGTTAGTTTCTTTTTATTTTGTTTAAACCTTGTATGAAGCTTAATTTCTCGTTATATATGTTTTCACTTCTTTAGTTTTTATTAGTTTAATATTTACGGAAAATAAATTATTTCTTATGAAGAAATCATTCTAGTACAAATGAAGTTCTTTTTTCCTTTTGCACTATTAGATTTTATAATATTGCATTAGTGCTCATAATGCTTTTTTAGCTCAGATGCTAAGTCCTATTTATAATACTTTTTTTTTTTTTTGGTGTGCATCAAGTTTCAACATTTTGAAATAATTCAGAGTTCAAAGGGGGAAACAAGCAAATTATATAAATAAAAACAGAATATGATACTTATTTTCAGCAGCCATTTCAGAATTCTAAAGTTTTCTTAAGCATTGCTCTTCCCAATATTGTAAAATACTTGTGTTTTCCAGCTTTGATTTTATGCACTGTCATGATAATGAGTTTTTATTTATTTATAACTAAAGTTAGTATGAAACCTTCAATACATACAACTGAACTGTAATACAACTGAACCTTCTTTCTAGACATTTCATGAACATTTGAAGCAATTGCTTTGTGTTCAGTAATGGAGACTGTATTTACATTCTTATGGTTTCAAAGATTACCGTTGCGGGGTATTATTCTGTAAGAGTGCTTGCTTTCGGAAAATTAAAGGTTGAAATGAATTTTCGTAAAATTAAAAAATAGAATCTTTGGTTTATGGGAAAATGTTATGAATTGTGAAATTTTACCCAAGAAACGAAGAAAAGAGATATATGTTTGAATTTTACCTTAATTATATATATTCTTTGGTTTGATTGCAGTCAAAACCTTGCCCCTGATTTTTTAAAAAAATCTGTTGCTAATCTGTAGTTGAAATACCCTATTAAATTTATTTTTAGTATCTTTAAAAATTGAAAATTTCCATGGTCAAATCATTATTTTTTCTGATTTTTAGCCATACATGGTTCTTGAGTGTTTTAATAGTTTTGAAAAATTACCTGCAATATTGCCATTTTCAAACTAATTTCAAAAATCTCCTGTGCATGTGAAAATTCATTGCAGATGACTGAATGTGCTGTTTGACCATGAAAATGATTATAATGAATACTCCTGTGCATGACGGAAAAGAATGAATCCATTATTTATACATTTGGCATCTTGACAATTTTTGGATCACTGCTGTGAACAATTGTTTCAGATATGACTAGAATAAAAAAAATTAAGAATCGCACTTAATGAAGAATGTATTGAAAGTTACATGAAGTTAAAAACCGTTGATAAGTCACCAAAGCTTGAACAAATTTTGACTTCTACTGAGTCTTATAAATCGCTCGCATATTAAATGCTTGCTTTTCGATCCTTTTTTTTTCACTTAATTTATTTTTAGCAGAGCTATTTACCCTCTAAATTTAGGTTTTTCTTATTTAGATTAGTTACGAAAGATGTTTATTTTCTTTAAGACATTGAGTTATTTGTTCTATTTTTGTGTGAAATAAATGTTTTCGTTTTCACAATACACATATTGACGGTATATATTTTTTTTCTAACTATAATACAGTCGATGCTCGTTATAACGACCACACGTTATAAAGACCATCCTAATATAACGACCGGTGAGAAAACCCCCAACTGTATCCCAACATACTCTATATTCTACCTCTTATAGCGACCACTCGTTATAAAGACCGTTTTCTGTAGGACGGAGACGGTCGTTATATCGAGCGTTGACTGTATTATAAATTTTGCAAAATTTGGCATCTGGAAAAAAATAGCTATTAACTCCAGAAACCGACTTTTGATTTAAGGTATCAAAGAAACATACAATATAAAAGCTTTGCCTTTTGCTTCGTTTAAAATTTGGGCTAATGTTGTTCTATTATTTAACAATGTGGATGTTAAAATATTGAACTATTTACTATAATTAAAAGTGCAGAAAAATTAACTTGAGATTAATCACACGGAATGTAAAATGAAGGAAAACATATATAAGTTAAAAACTGAATTATTTCAAAAACAACGTAATAAATCTCCCTCTACGGATCAATGCAGAGGCTGTTCTTAGACAACATTCATTGTGTCCTGTCTTTTCAGAGTTCATTCCCTATTCTCTTCAAGTTTAAATAGTATGTGTAAAACTTCAATTTTTAAAAATTTCTGTTGAATGTCCCACGCCTTGTTGATGTCAACTTAACCTCTCCAAAGATTGCCAATTTTGAGTAAAATTTGAAAGAGAATCTCGTACCAGTCTTCACCTCTTCAAATTGTTCAAAATTGAGAATTCCGACTTCAATTTTGAAATTTTTTTTCCATACCCAGAAATACCCACCCTCCTTTCCCGTCTCACATACACATATTATCTAAAACCTTGATTTAGAAAATTTTCCACAGACTTTTGTCCTTCCCCTGGCACTACAAAAGTTGGCATAAAATTGCTTTTTTAGGACTCGTAAGTTCTGATCTTTGCTTCAAAGCAAACAGTTACTTATTAAAAATTTTCACAATTGAACTTATGATACGTGTTTTAAATTCATACTATTTTTATTTATTTATTTATTTTGTTATTGGGTAATGTTAGCTGCTAAAATTTTCTGTTAAATAAGTGGAGTCCAACTTTTTCTACATTTTGAGATGCACCCCATTTTAAAATTATGCCCTCACTCCAGAATACTTGTAAAAGTTTTAAATATTTGAATTCTTTTTTTAAACCTTGGAAAAAGAAAGAAAATAACTAACCGTAATTGTTATCGTTACTTGATGCTTTTTTTTAATGCATCTGTTTTTCAGAAATTAACTTCTGACTTTATCTCCAGATTTGTGACATAGTCATTAACCCTGCTTTTGTATTTGTAATGTTGAACCAAACAATGGGCACACATATCAGCTTTGCTGGCCAGATTGGGCCCATGGGTAATAGGTTGGGCACCACTGCTTTAAATTAACATTGCATTGTTATCTAAGGTGGCTTAATGATCTTAATTTATAGACCTTGAAGGAAATAAAATCTCAATGCAGTAAAACTGTTCAAATATGTTAAAGAGAAATAGTTGTTATTGAATGAAATATGGTGAAAAACTTTTTATTCCAATCTGATAATGTTTAGCAAAGTTTTAGGTGGCCTGAAAGACGGTCAATAAATTTATATGCAAGGGTAAGTAGTGCTTAAAATTTGTTTTATAATGATCGCACTTTTATTCAAAGTTTTTTTTTTTTTTGCATCTGTTGAAGTTGCCACTAATTTTCAGGCTTTAACTCAATAGAAAAAAATCATTGGAAGTGTTTTAGATATTGATTTCTCTTAGTTGGCAGGCTCAAAACATTTCACAGTTACACCTGGCATAAGTATTGTAAAATCCGCAATAGAAAAAGAGAAAAAAACACTTCATAGAGAGAATTTCCTTTTAGAGATGTAAAATATGGTATTTTAAGGTTTTATTAGTAAATCCTTATACAGGTTTAAATAATTTAAAGTAATGAATCTACTTTACTATAGAATTGAAACTTTATATATTGTTTTTAAAATTCATTCCCATTAAAGTTTAAATTTTAATTATTAACTTTGTCATCTAAAAAATATTTATTAATAGAATTTTTAATGATAGAGGAAGTTTATATAAAATCCTGTTATTGTAGAATGGTTTGTAATTATTTTTTATTAGGATTATGTATTAGTCATGATGTTTTCCCCCCTGGTAAAATACAGTATTGTTGTGTCCATTTAATTGTGCCTTTTTATGTATTAGATTTTAGTGGTAGTTAAAGAAAATCTCTACCAACTATTTAAGTAATTCATTTCAGTTGAAGTTGAAGCCTTCAGGTAACTGTGGACTATTAAACTTAGCCCTTGAGTATTTGTTACTTATGAAATTATGCTCAGTAATTATTTGAAGTAATTTTGTAATACTCTAGTCATTTAGAAAAGGCATTTTGTTGCAAATTCATTGAAGTTACATTTCTATTAAAATGTTTAAATGTTGAAGAGGCTGTATTATGTTACAGTTTAGCTTTATTTCCAATTGCAGTATTGTTTCAATTTGTAATTTACAAGCTCTGTATAAAATCATCTACCCTTTCCAATTGCCACCTACAACAAAATAGTTCAAAATCAAGTAAAGATTGTGCACTTATTGGCTCAACGTAGGTCATTGTTTTTTTTTTTTTTTTTAATTTAACTTGGAACCTTAATCAATAGTTTTTTTTTCCTAGATTGGTATTAGTATTTTCAAACTGATGTGAGTATGAAAATTTAATTAAAGTTTCAACTATTTATCTTAAAATGTTTTCATTTTTTGTTGAAGTTATTATTGAACTTTAATTTTTGGAATAAGCTTTTTAGTATTTGAATGTTTAAATGCAATGGAAATATTTATCTAAAGTTTGAATTGTGTTGTAAAATAATTACAATATAATTCATTTTTCAGAATAAATCCAAATTTCATGTAAATATATCAATAGTATATTTTTAGCTATCTTAAAAAATGAAGAGCCTCTATACTTAACAGAAAAATTTCAAGTTCTTAAAATGAGTTTTTCCAATATCCAGGTATTAAAATTCAGTTTCACTCAAAAATATTTCTTTTATGTCAATATTAGAATTGATTATCCTTGTAAATTATTTTGTTTTTTTCTCCATAATATAAATCTTTTAATTTCTAATTGAAACATTAGAAAATAAGACAATAATATGATGTCAGGGTTCGTACGGGTCCTTGAAAGTCCTTATAAGTCCTTATTTTTTTATTTTGTCTTAAAAGTGCTTAAAAGTCCTTATTTTAATGTCCCAAGTCCTTGAAAGTACTTATTTTTGATCTACCCTTATTTCAAAAAATCAGATTTCCGTTTTTCGATTAGAGCGATTTCTACACTGCAGGGTTGCAAGTGTGATATTTCCGCTTCGGCTGCACTTCGTTCCGAGAACTGTATTCAGAATTAAGAAGGTGCAAGGGGGGAGGGCAGCTCCGCTCCTGTTCTAGGAATCCATATCCATTGATGCAGGTCAGGACACAATTGGTCAAATTTAAAGGACTTGGAAAATGAAAAATTTAAAGCAAAGAATGAAACAAAACAAGTAAAACAAAAAGCATTAGAAGAGGAAGTAATTTTTTTTAAAAAGAAGAAAATGTTTCTTCAAAAGGACATGATGGAGCCAAATGCAAAAGCTAATCCGTTGGCTGATGAGGCTGAAAAAACTAAGGACATTAACTTATTTATGCAATCAACATGAACTAAGAAAAACACTAAGTGAAAAAGAAATTGAAATAAGTTCTTTGGATGTAAAATTAGCAGAGAAAAGTTTGGAATTAAAAGATATGTAATGTGATTTTCAGTTTCAGATTTTTCTTTCTGTTTTGTTATTGAGGATTTTTTTTTTTTTTTTTGTTATATTTTTAATCTATCTTGTATGTTCTGTACTGTGCATCATCCTCTAATTGAATTTAGAAATGTTGAAAATGTATAGGCCAATTCATTAATTATTTTGAGGTCCTTATTTTTTGGATTTTTTAGTCCTTGAAAGTCCTTAAAAGTCCTTGAATTTTTTTTAAAGAAGTGTGTACGAACCCTGCTAATTGAAACATTAGAAAATAAGACAATAATATGATGTGTTATGCCATAGTACAAAAAGAAATGAAACCGAAGTAGAACAACATAATTAAGAGAATGACTAATTTAATTTTAAATGATTTTTTTTCCTGGTGGAGACAATTGAATGCTGTTATTTATAAAGATAAATTTCATTTAAGATTTTTTTGGCTTACCTACTACTCTTTTATTACAAATACTTCTGAAGCTCCGTTTTTTTTTTTTTTTTTTTTTTCTTTCTTTTAATCTGCATTTACTTATCATGACTGCATGTTTCTAAACATGATACAATTAAATAATTTTCAGAAAAATACTATTTTTTTAATTCACCTAAATGCAAGGATTAAAAAAATATTACAAACATCTATTAAATCTTCTATCTCCTATTCTCCTTTTTACATTACATAAAATTTGAATGTCTGAATTGCAAGTATACATCGGACGATCTTGGAAGCTCATTAGGAAAGAAATATGAAAAATTTTTGATATTTGGTATCATTTATTTCCTTACTAATTATTAGAAGGAAGTTTTCCTATTGGCAGTGTACTGTGCCATTGTAGGGGTCATGACCCCTCTTTAACCAGCCAAAGATAGCCTAACACTTCATTTGGGGGACTTATATTTTTGAAAATTTGTCTCAGACCCCCTATTTGTGCTCGAATGTTTCTCTAATGACCCCCTCTGAAACCAGAAGCTGGATCCTTCCTTTGTAATAATTGTATCATGGCTATAACACAATTATTATAGACAATGATAAATATTTCTCTGTAATTTTTTGAATTTCAATTTCTGCTTATTTTATGTGTACAGTATTTCTTTTTTTTTTCTTTCTCATTCTGAGTATTTTCAGTGTAGGGAAACAATATTAAAAGTGGTAATTTAGAATTTCTCAGAGAAAGTGATTTTATTTCATTAAAACATTCAATTTGTTATCTAATTAAGAAAATATCCTTTGTATTTTTATATTGCTGATATTTTCTCTAAGTAATGTAATTATGTCTTTAAAAGTTGCTCCACAATGATCGAACATGCTTAATGTTTAAAAAAAAATACTTACTGATTTAAATTTTATTTTTATTGTTGTCCAAAATTTCTTTAAAAAAAATATTTAAAGGCATGGTTTTAAATGCAATAATAAAATTATATAACGCTTAATTTCTTAATTTAATTCTAATTATTAAATTAACCAAAGTATATTTTGAGTTCAACACCTTCATGTATCAACAATCATTTGAAAAATTAGGATTTATTTATTTGAAAAATTAGGATTTAACTTGTCGATAGGAAATTGAATGATTCAATGTTTCTGCGTTTGTAATATTTGGCCTTTTTTTAATAGTATGTGTGTATTATACTTCATTCTTCAGTAAAATAATTTTTAGAAATGAATTGTACTTAACTCTTCTAACCGAATAAATGCACCAGGACAAGCTGTACAACAGTCTGTCAAATTTGCGAGTTACAACACTTTCTGAAATTTTCAGGATGCATGTTACAGTCATGTAGCAGTTTTTAAGCAATAGTTGTGACTAATTATGAATTACAAAGAGATACTAATATTTTTTTACAGGAAAAGCTCTGAAATCAGTATTTGTAATTAACTAGTTATCAACCTTGTTATTAATCTGTCATATTAAAATATTGTAGACCAATGGCCATCCATTTTTTTCTGCTCTTTACTGTTGCTTCTAGGATAATTTATGATATAAAATTTCAATATTAAGAAGGCTTTTTAAATGCATGAATTGTATAACATAGCACATCTATTATATGACAAAAATTGTAAAATATATATTCTCCTTTTTTACATTAAAATAAATTCTTTTTCTGAAATTTTTGTGGAGTTGAAAGTTTTTTCCTAAGCAGTGTGACTTAGTATTACTATGCATATACCGTGAAAAGTCATAAAAGCACACAACTTGGGAGAAGTGATTGTATGGATTTCATGTCACAGAGAAACTAACTCTAACTATATGGGGTATTCCTGTATAACCTACAAAATCTTTAATTTTGCTACCGTTAATCCTAGATGCATATTTCCAATGATAAACGTGCGCAAAATGAGGTGCACAGTTAAGATAATAAAAGTTTAACATAAAAAAAAAAGTTTAAAAGATATCAGGGCCGCGCCGTGCCAATGTGCGAAGCCGTGCGGCGCACGGGGGCGCCAAAGCCTAAAAGGCGCCGAGCTCTACCGACCAAAAAAACTCCAAACAGGAAAAAAAAAAAGAATTTGAATAAAAAATCCAAATAAAAAAATAAAATTGAACTCTTCATTAAAACGAACTCTGGCGATGAAGTTATATAGCTCAATGAGACAAGCATTCCGTCTCGCTACCTACCCATAAAGGAAAAATTGCCTTGTGTCTAAACAAGCTATTCAAAAGCTTAATCTTTTACACTGGAAACAAGGGATGTTAATACATACATCAGCATTTTTCTTCTGAATGAGGCGCCGTGTAAACTATTTCAGCATGTCTATATGGTTATAAGCAAAAGAGTCCAAGCAAATCTTCTGCTCTTCAATAGAGTTTTTTTAATTAAAAAAAAAAGACCTTTTGACAATGCATTTGTATTTCATATTAAATTTAATGCCTTTTTACTAATCCGGATTTTATTGGTTTTCCGGAAAAGATTTCAGTTTCCGATTTTAAGGGGAATATCCTCCACTTCAATTCAGAAATATAATCAGTACCCTGTTGTCATATTTTGACAGACAAAAAAGTGTGATTAATTATTTATCAAATGCAAATTCGAGAGATATTTAGAGCTATTTTAACTTTGATATTTAAAATATTTCTTTTTCCAAACACAATGGGTGTATTCAAGGAGCTAGTGAACTCGAAATAACTTTAAGATATGAAGTAAAAATGTACATTTCATTTCACTTCTCACCTCTAGGGTCCCCCGTACCTACCACAGCTTCGTGGTTTAACCGGGATAGGGCCCTGAAGAGAGCTCTGTTCTTAATTTTGAACCAGAACCTAGGGTCTAGCAAACCCTAGGCCCAGCACCCCCAGAGGTATCGTTTCACTTGAAGGACTTTGTGACCACGACATTTTTAACGCCTCCCAGCCACCATTAATCAAGACGGTGGATCTTTGATCGGCTGGGATCGAACCCGGGTCCCTCCGGACAAGAGTCCCATGCCTTACCGATTGGGCCACCACGGCCGAGTAAAAATGTACAGGGTATTCCAAAATTAAATATTTGTCATGATCCAATTTTTGGCTACACGAAAAACCGGACTTTACGCTCGATAGGAATTTAAGTGAATCTGAAAACTTTTTATGAGTTGTATTTGACGAGTAGTAGTTTTACGATATTTTTAATCACTTAAATTGTTAAATGTTATTAATATTTTATTCTAATGTCAAGATTTGCACATTTCATCTTACAAATGTTTCTGTTTATGAATTTTTATTCTATCCAGATTGGCCACAATCCAACAATAGAAAAGTAGCATCCTTTTCAATGGTGTTAGAGCTCTTGACACTAGGTTTCTTAACCCTATAAGGACGGCTGGGCCGGTTTCGGGCGGGTCAGAAGAAAGTCACTTGAGGCCTGAGACGGCCGGATTCGGGCGGCTATTGTTCCATAGGGGTGTTGGGCTTTTCAGAAACCCCGTGTTCTTATCTGCGCGGGAAATCTCTGGGAGCGATCTTGCTCTCGGCGAAAAGTCATTCAGGAGGCGTGGGGAAAGGAGAGTCATTGTCAGTTATCCCCTTCACTAATTGCAAATCTCCAAGGCGTTTGCTTTAGAATTCTGCTCTGTTCAGAGTATTGTGCTGGTTGAAACTTTTTTTCTTATTTTTGTTTCGTTCTCTCAGAATATATGTATAGTATATATGTTTAGTTGAAAGTAAAAATAACGCGAAGCGCAGTTTTGGCGAAGCGCCGAATACCGAAGTTTCGGCCAACTAACGTCCGAAGCTTCGGCTGTTGCACGTATTGAAAGGTTGGCATTGAATGCGTAATAAAAGCACACAATATGATACTATACTCCATATGTTTTAATATTCTTAGTGTTACGCAACAATTTTAGCTTACTGTCTTATTTTTTAATTAATTTCACTAATTGAAGTTTTTGTTTTGTTTTTGTACGGGTAGAAAAGAAGACTTTTCTGATTTCTTAATTGTAAATAAGTAGTATGAAGCATTAATTCGAATATGAAAAACATGTTCTATAGTTAAGTTAATGTTTAGAACCAAACCAACTAATATGATCAAATATTAAATCATAGAATAAACTAGTAATTAGTTGCTTTTCATATTGTATCTTAACACTGTAATTAATAGATAAATATACTTAATTTAAAATTTTTGAATTGAAGTTGAATTTGTTAGTCATGTACACGCATTTTCCCTTACCTATCATTCTGTATTTAGAAATTATATAAAATATTTAATGCGTTTAATTTTGGAATTGTTTATATATTAAAAGTAAATGAATAATTAAATGAAAAAAAAAATTCTGTTAAGTAACGAATGAAATCGAAATTTAATATCTCCCATGAAAAGTGGGTGTGCAAGGAATGGGTACTCTCCCCGTAGTTTGCTTGATAAAAAATAAACAAAAATTCAGCTTCAATTTACTTTTTGTTGATTCTCTGGACATTTTACAATCCTGGATTATTACTGATAATCACGATCAATTCCTACAAAATTATATTGTTAATTATATCGTCAGTCGTACAGTTCGAGCTCAATATATATAACCAAAGCCCCAAGAGAGGCCTCCCTTTCAGAGTGACCAAATTTTTACAAAAAGTAGGGGTAGCCGCTCGGTGAGATCTCACTATACATATTTTTTTCATATTATATTTTTCACATTTTTACTTAAAAAATTTATCATTTATTTTGATGATTGCTTCATGTATAAGGTTTACCTTTCCAAATACTTCATTTCATAACTCTTTTTTTATATTTAAGATGCATAAAAAGTCTGAAAATATATGCGAAACAATAACATTAGAAAGAACGGAGCAATCATGTATCGAGAATAGAAATTCGAAAAGAAAAAACAATAGACGCTTTGAAAACTCAAAAAATTATTGCTTTCAAATCTGGTAGTAATGTATGACTAAAAAATAATTAGTTAAAAATCTAATTATTTTTATTGTTTCTATAAAAAAAGCAATTGTAACTAGCGTTTTTCATTGAATGTCATCTGTGCGTTCATGCATCCATCAGATGAAATCAAACACATATTCACTTTTCCGTTTGAATTAAAAAATTTCCTTTCAAAAACCTTGCACAATACAAGGGGAAATTGGCGCGCTTTCGTTCAGATTCGGCCACCCAGTCAGGCTCTGTATCAGTGTATCAAACTCTGGAATGCCGATCGCCTAAAGAAAGAGTCTGCTTTTTCGCGCGGGAAATTTTCGTGGGAGAGAGTTTCTTATCAATGGGCTATCACCGTCAACTGCCCCCTTGGCTAAAGACTAATAAAGCGATTGTCCTCGAAAAAGCTTTAGTACAATTACGAAATGCGCACAATATGGGAGTAGGTATTGTTCGCGGCTGAGGTAAAAGAGAGCTCATCTTAAGTGCTTCTTCCTTGTATTTTCTGAAGTCAAATGTGAAACACAGACGAAAAATTTCCTTTTATTTCTTCTATGCGTGTTATTATTATTTTTTTTAATTTATTAGTACCAAGTACAAACACATCTGAAACGAAAATAGGATAATAGGTTAAGAAGAGATGCTCATAGTATCTTTATTCAGGAATTATACATTTTTTTTTTTTTTTTTGCTTGCTCTATACTTTTACCAGTTCTCGGAAATGCTCCCCCCCCCCCCTCTTACATTTTAACAAAAATATCAGTAATTTTTGTCCAGTTTGAGGCGTACACGTGTCTGATTTTGTATAGACCTGTGCACAGGGCCGCCGCTACCAGAGATGGGCCCCGGTACCAATTTTAATGCCGGGCCCCCCATGCACCCCCCTTCAATTGCATATTTTTATGCCGTCGTTTCAGCACACTTGCAATTATTAAAAAAACTGAGAAAAATAATTTTTTTCGAAAAAACTTTTTTTTTTTTAGTTACGAAAGTGTGCATCTGATTTTATTTCCACGTTATTTGTATCGCCAGATGATTTTAATATTTTTTTTACACGAAACGACACGGTTGAAAACGGAAAAACACAATTTTTGACATTTGGTTCGACAAACTTCAAAATTAATAGTTCGGAATCGCATTCACATGTAATATTGCATTGTTTAGTTGCTTAGAACTGAATTTTTAAATTTTAATGTAAATTTAAAAACTGTAATTCGAAGTTTTTGTAAAAAATATTTTTTTAAATACAGTATCTGGATACAGAAAAAGTCGGATAACTTTTCATGTCTGAGATAAGTGTCCCCGGCCTACTTGATTCTTATTCTTAAAGTGCAAGAGACATTTGTCAATGACAGTTTAGACTTGGTTTTACGTTTGACGAGTTTCTGTAGCTTTTGGAAAGCGGTGCATTTTCCTTTGCGCAAGCGTGTTTCATTCATTAGTGTTTGTAAAAGCAATTGTTTCATATTGAGAATCGGCAATGGAAAGCGAGATTTTTTTTTTCAAAACAGCTTTTTTTTTTTTAAAGAAATTATTAACACTATTACTGGAAAAACATGTTTATAACCTTACGGGCCCCCAAAGCTCCGGGCCCCGGTACTAGAGGTCCAGTATCCCCCCTCAAACGGCGGCCCTGCCTGTGCATAAAGAGAAAGGGAGAAGGGAAGAAAAAAAGAGTAGAAGGCATTTAGAACATTACTAAATTTTTGTTCAGATCTTATATATTATTTCTTTAGCCTATTTTTCTGTTGCAACGCAAAATCTTCCCTATTCAATAATCAAAATTCATGATTTGTCGCTCATTTTTAAGCCTATTTTGCAGACTAATGACAAAACATAGACTCACGGTCTAAAAATTGTTTCTTTTTTCTTCAAAAAAAGTTTTTTTTCTGTGTTTTATTCCACATTTCTTTTTTGAATAGCATCCAGCATTAAAACGCTTTGGCGCGGTTCGGTAGAGCATCGTGCTTTCGTAGAAAGGGCATGAGTTCAAATCCGGGCCAAAAAAATATATCTGAGAGATTTTTTTTCCCTCATCAGAATTCTAATCCAACTTTTTATCTTCATAGGGGAATGTGGGGCAAAGTGAAATGGTAAAATATTTTCATACTTTGTAGCCCCATTAATCTAGCAATATTTAACTAAGTTCCAAGACATATAATTGATTCTTGTCAACAAAAAAATCGCTCCAAAGATCAACGAAAAAAATTATACAAGTCATTTTCAAAATTTAATACCTTTATTGTAATATTCGTGGTTTTTCAAAAATATTTCTTGTTATTATAAAACTATAAAACTTTTGCAATTATTAAGTTATTAATTGAGATCTACTGATGTCCAGGGAAGTCCTTATTTTGTTTATATTAGGTATTTTTTTATTTTAAATGTTCAATGTAATTTGTCAAGTGCACGCGGGGCAAAGTGAAATAGTTCATTTTGTTTACTTATTCATTCATTTATTAAATCACGTACGTATTTCTTTATTCATTGATTTATTTACATTATTAATTTACTTATTTAGTCACTCATTAACTCATTTTCTTATTCGTTCTCTATTCTATTTACTCATTTATTGTTTCTTACATATTAATTAATTTATTTATTTATTTGTATATTTACTTTTTCGTTATTTTTTCATTAATTATTATTTTTGCGATTATTTACGCATTCAGTAGATGTGTACTGTAAGTAATCACTGTGAATCGTCGAATAGAAAAATTTTTATAGCAAAAATATCTCGTTTTTCGCTTTGCCCCATGCTTTTTTGAGGTGAAAATTTTCCACTCTTTTTTAAAAGTACAAAATAACTGCCAAAGATAAAAAATAATATTTCAACGAAAGTTGTATTACAAAATGCATTGTTCCTTCTTTGTTACAATAATTTTTAGAACGAATTTCCCATTTGTTCCTCTTGAAGCAGTTAAGTAAACTTAACTATTTCACTTTGCCCCACATTCCCCTACATTAATTCTCAAAGGTGTTTTTTTTTAAATTATTACTTAAATTTATTTTTATTTAATAGTTTATTTATAGCGAGTAAGTCATAATTTTTGTAATACTTCACCAAATTTCAGAAATAAGAAATTATTGTAAAAATTTCTTTTCACAGCTATCAATGATAAAATAACCGCGAACAGCTCTTATTATTTCTGTTATTTAAGAAGTTACTTAAAAAATAAAAATAAAACGGGATTTTTCCTTCTTTGTGTCAAGTGCGAATGCTCAGCACGGGTCAGCTAGTTTTGGATTGTGAGGCTAGAAATAGGTTCTGCATTTGTTGTTCATAACTTTTTCAATAAATGCCTTTTTTCTCTATTAGCGTTGAGAAAATTATCCTCATAAAAACGATCATGATTCGCTGATGAAAAATAAATTCTTAACTGAATTTGATTATTAGAGGTTGCAATTGCCAGCATCAAAATTTAGTAAGCTTGAAATGTAGCTATATGCAAAAAAAAAAAAAACAATTTTTTGAAATTCAAGTAAAATGTGTATGAATTATAGAGTGAATATTGGCTGAAACTGGATACCTGATGTGTGAGATTCAAATAGTCTCTAACAAAGTTCGAGCGCAATTTTATCCTTGATTTTTGAATTGTTTTTCAACGTTAATATTGCGAAGTAAAATTTTTTGTTTAATCTCCAAATCCGCCCAAAGAGAAAACGTGTAACTTCTAAATAAGCAAAAGAAAAAATTTAACTCATATTCATATTATACAATTTCAAAAAAAAAAAAAAAGGCGACGGAGATAAGCAATCTTGAAGGGGACGACTTTCTTCCCCACCAATTA
>JAXGGA010010161.1:0-48119 GCA_038373865.1 Uloborus plumipes
AAAGAATGAAATAAAATATTTTTGGAAAAAAAATAGAACCGACTTCAGTTGGAAATTGCTCTAAAAAGTAAAAAATAATTTTTTTCTTTGAACACCATCGAAACTACTTTTAAACATAAGTTTTGAAGTCGGCGCAAAAACAATGTATATAATCATACGCAACTACAGTTCAACTATAAATATAAATTTTAATGGATACATTTCATTGATTACCACTCATTCGTGTAATGGTACAAATATTCTGCTTTTAATTTTTAATGGTTTCTCTGAAAAATGTTGGCAAAATATGGTTAAATATCATTTTACCTATCGTTTTTGCACCGACTTCAAAACTTATGTTTAAAAGTAGTTTCGATGGTGTTCAAAGAAAAAAATTATTTTTTACTTTTTAGAACAATTTTCAACTGAAGTTGGTTCTATTTTTTTTTTCAAAAATATTTTATTTCATTCTTTTTAAGTGTAAATGCACTTATATAACATTAAAATTAAAAAAATGAAGTTTTGCCCCAACCATAGAAGTTATCAAAGAAACTCGAAAGCCAAGTTTGTTGTATAAATATAATTGAATGCTCTAATGGAGAAATTATTCTTTAATTACTCTTTATAGCATACTATGCAGCGACCAGCAACATTGTAGGCATACAGCTTCAGCTTACAGTGAAGTCCTTTTTACTGTTTAAATTATTTTACAAAGTTAAATGTATATAAAATACGAAAATAAGACAAGTATTAGTTAAAATATTTAATGAATTAATTAGCATGATTTTGCACTTTTTGAATGTATATTAGAACTATGTGCCTCAAACAAAGCGGGAATAGCAGCTGCAGCTTACTTACAATTAATAAAACAGAAAAACAACAAATCTGTGTAAAAGAAAATTGGAAAGTAAAAGTAACTTATCAATTTGAAACTAATTAATTTTCTGATTAATTTGAAGGGAAAGTTTCTTGCGATAAAATCATTTATCAAAACACTTCACTCATTCTAGAAAAACTCCAAGGGCGACGCTAACTATTACAAACCAAATTTTTAATGAAAGTGCCATGCATTTTTAACATTTGAACACAAATTTTGATGTTTTAAGTGCATGTTAGCTGCTACGGTAATCGTTTCTCCAAAGAATTTTTACATTTTTAATTAAATTCTACTTTTCAATATTTTAATGGCTGCAAAGTTTTCATTGACAATTTAAGGGTTTGGAGGACGAAGGGGCTATGCTGCATTAAAAAAATAACCATACTGGACAATGGTAAGCCATGGATACAGGTAAGCAAATAAAACTTGGTACATCTAACAGTAGATGTCATCAGACCAATTTCATACGCACGCTAACGACAAAACTAGAAAACAAAAAATCTGCAACAACTGCAACAATAAAACTTTGAACTTAAATCACTCGTAATTTTTGTTTTTTGTCACATATCCTCTTCATCTCCAAGCCTTTCAATTACGCAATATGTTTTCATCTCATGTGATAATTGAACAATTACACAGCTTTTTAAAACTGACGCTAAAATTGTTACATCTTATTTTTTTGAAACGACAAATTTTAGAAAAATTAAGCGCTAGATTTAAGTGTGATACAAAATATATGTCTCTTAAGCAATTGAAACGAAATTGTTTTCATTTCTAATTAAAACATCTTCCTATTTAAAGAACTGATTTCTTAAGTGTATGGCTGCAAAGCTTCACGTGCCGAGCTCAAGCATTTTAACGAGGGATTTATCCCAGAATTGAATTTTCAATAATAAGGTCCAAAGTAATTTCGACTTGGAATGACTAGATAAAAACTTTTCCAGCAATCCAATTATATTTATTCTATGAAAAGCTTTCAGAAATATCATCGAGAGAGCGGGGAAGAAAGCAGAGTGATTTTCGGAAGTGTTGACGACACATGAATATTAAACGAAACGGGTTTATAGCTTAGCGATTTTTCTTTTGAAAGGTAACTGTTATTTTATGTCGCTTTTGTACGCGGCCTGGGAAATTCTAATTCGTGTATTTATTTATGAACTAGAGGGAATATCGAAGTTCAACGGATTAGGCGAATTTGAGATCTTGAAATGCAAAAGTAAGGGGGGGGGGTTGCGGGGTTCAAATTTCTTTACGTGCTTTACACTGTCGTTAGTAATACAAATGCTGCGTTCGAAGAAATGGTAAATTGAAAAATTCTAAGTAAATGGTGAATTTATTTTCTTGTTTTGACCCATAGACAGCTCGTTCAGGAGGACAAGGGGGCAACTGCCCACTGCCATTGCCCTCTTGTTTCCAGAAATAGAAAAGCTATGCTCTCTCACTTGTTAGAGTTGAAAATCGTTGATCTATTGAAAAATAATGTCTTACCCAGTGGACTGATTTATTTAACTGAAATAAAAGCTCAAAATTCTAAAAAATGGAATTTTTTTCAGATTATTTCATACGAATGGAGCTCTGAATCGGAAAGGGGATGTCTATGTTGCCGTCATAAGAAAGAAAGCCCTATCTTCAAGGTATTTAAAAATGTTGGTAAATGATTGTAAACAAAAATTTTTTTCTTCAAGATTTTGAATGATGCCATTTTCCGTTCTGTTTCTCTTTAAAAATATTTTGTTTGCAAAAGAGCAATGAATTACACCTGTCAAAGAATTGAAGGGCTTGGAGGGGCTATGTTACATTTTGAAAAATGAACACTCTAGACAATGGTAAACAATGGATATATGTAAGCAAATAAAACTTGGTACATAAAAAGTAGATTTCATTAGACCAATTTCATACGCACGCTAACGAGAAAACCAGAAAACAAAAAAGCTGCAACAGCTGCCACAATAAAACTTTAAACTTCAATTACTTGCAATTTCTGTTTTGTCACATAACCCCTTCATCTTCCAAGCCCTTCAATTCAGAAGTTAAGAAAAGAAGAAGTAATTTAGTATGTGAGAAACATTTTTTGCGAATAAAAGAATTCGTCTCTAAAATTGTTGTTGTAAAAAAAAAGTGAGAGTAAATTTCATGAAGGATGAGGATTTCTGGCCTTTGTGCCATTAAAACGGGTGGGGGTCATGTAGACAGTTTTCTGTCACCCCATATTTCTAGTCTGGAGGTCTCTTCCTGTTTTTTCTTTAAATAGATTTTTCCCTTAATTGCATTTCCTCTTCGGTTTTGCTTACGGATATTGGCCTGGCACCCCCCGCCCCATATATTTTGGAGGGTGCTCGATCACTGTAACACACCGGAAGTCGGTGCTCCTGTAAGTCAAGTGCGTCTATCCTGAGAATTGTAGTTTTCTGGCAACCCCTTTTTGGGGTTGCATTTCCAGTGTCACGTATGTTGCATAGAAAAATATTCTTGGCCCGATCCTTCGGTGTTTTAATAAGGACACCGGAGTCCTAATAATGCCAATCATGGGTATGTTGCAATTTACTTTTCTAGGGTTATTAAATAACAGGAAACAATGACGGTAGACAGCGACATTTTTCTTTTTGAATTCATCAACCACATAAGTTATGCTTTCTAGAACAATTAAAGTTGTTTTTCATACTCTGAACTCCAGTGAACTACGAAGAAAAAAAAAAAGGGAAAAACAATATCAGACAATTTAGATAAGACATCTTTCGAAAAACTATTGATGGACTTTTACTTGTTAATTGCAAACTGCTTGTTGATAATGCTCTATCATCAGGTAGGGTTTCTGATGACGATAAAATACCGATCTAGCGAATTTTTGCCATCCTACACGGGGATGAACTTCGTGGTCTTCATGGCCTTTTTTGACACACCTACCTTAATAAAAACTATGAGTAGGGTGAAAGTTATACCACGCATGGTTCCAAATAGCCCTAAATGGATGCAGTTTTTCCTTATTTTTCGAATAGTAAATATCCATCTAGTTTTCACTTTGTAAATGTTTGCTATTTAAATGATTATGCTAATTTGGTTTTATTGGCAGTTTTAATATAATTTCGCTTTGAAATTTATATTCAATCCACCATTAAGTATAAAAACTTGCATTCTATTACGCATTACAATCTTTATGTTCTCCAGTGCCCCGAGATGGGTAGTAAAAAAACCCTCCTCTCCAGTGCATACTTTCGCCGATAAAAACGGAAATATTTCACAGGTTGATTAGATTTTTATTTGGCAATAAAATTATATTGAAATACCATTGTTCCATATTTTACTTACTTGCAGAATAACTACTTAAGCATTCATTCAAATTAACTCGAAGACGACGTCTTTTCCAAAATCAAATTTAGTGGTGCGAAAACTACCTTTAACGCTCTAATAGTTTAGACCGGAATACCGATAAAGAAAATTAAAGTTTTAACTTTGGAAGAAGCAGCAATGCGCTAGTCACCCAACTTATATTAATCGAACAGCTAGCTGAATTTAATAACATTATTTCTATCCTTAGAAAGGACGATCTACAATATGCGTAACCGTAAAAATTAATATTGTTTGCATGTATGGAAGAAGTATATTTATTCATATCGAGGCGAATATACAAGCGAAGTTGAGACAATATCATTAATTTAATGTTTATTTTAGTTGTTTCCATAGAATTACGTTGCATTCTGTAAAAGGAAATTTATTTTAATTATTGAGCCTCTATAAGTACTTGAGAATTCAAACAATCTCAATATACGTAGATTACTTCCTTGGGTTTAATAACTAATGGAGAACTCTATCAGTGCTGCACTGGAAGGTAATTTAATTATTTAAATTGCATCTCTTTAATTTAGTTTAGACAAGTTGCACATTAGTAACATTTTCTCTTGCAGTTATTTAATTATAAGCAAAAAAGCTGCAGTTGTTTAGTGGAAATGAGTAGTGATAATCAAAAGAACGGACTTAGTTTAATTGAATAACCCTGGCTTAAGCTATTTTGCTGCGCCTAATATGAAGTAACTAGTTTTGTTTTAAACTTCAAACTTTATTATCAAAGTTGTAAGTAGTTTAGAATATCTTTTGCGCATTTAATCGGTAATTCATGAAAACAGAAGCTGATGTAGTTTTGAAAGTTGTAATTGAAAGAAGTAGAATCCGTTTTTTAAAAAGTAGGCTGTTGGTTTATGTTCAGTGACATTAAAAAAATTATTGATATTTAAATATTTAATAGTAGCTATACTAGAAAGCAACTTAACTTGACACCTAACGTCACTACGGGAGAAGCCAATAAGAGCTCACAAGCAGTTAGCGATCTCCTCTAATTCGCCAAGTAGGCTGTGACGTTTTATCTAGCTCGTTTTTCATAGGCTAACGTCACGCAAACGTCACGCTGACGTCACGATGTTTTTGTTAAGAAAGGTTGCAGTCTACTATACTCTGATAGTAATTTATAGTAAAGCGGAGAAAGACTTTTGGCTATTTTCAATAACATACCTATTTTTTTCGACAAAAAAGAGAAAATAAATATACTTAGCGTCGATGTCGTATGATTATGCGGCATGTAATAGATCCCTCTAGTACTCGTTTGGCATGGAGTATCTCTTGGCAAAGTTAAATTCCCAGTACAGTTTCGCATCGAATAGAGCCCGGTATATCTATCTAGTGGGGAAACTGAGCGTCAAAACTCTCGAGGCAATGGCCTTCGCCGATAGTGGTTTCACATGAAAGAATGATTGCCTTCCGCAGGATATGCACCTGGTCTACAAATTGTTGGAAGACAATACACAGACCTGTTTGAAACAAACAAACAAACAAACGCTTAAGTCGCCTTTCGATCCAAAAAAGAATGATCAACATCGGTGCATTCGTTTAAGATCTATTTTGTCACAAACCAATGTTGGTTATTAATCAATTATTTTTTCAATTGCATTGTTAATCTATTAAAAAAGTAATTGCAATTAAATTAATCGCAATTAAACTATTAATTGCACTTTGCAATTAATTTAATTGAATTATTGTACGTTAATCGTTTCTCACAATTAAAATAATTGCAATTTTTTATAATTGTTTTGTGAAACAATTACAAATAACAATTAACTTCATGTATCAATAGGTTGAGCGCAGGGTAGAGACCAACGTATTATTCGATTTCGCATTTGTGTTGCAAACATATACACACACATGTGTGTGAAATACATAATAAACACACATATGTGTGTTTATTTGCATCGATCATTTATTTGTTGCTAACTTGTGTATTAAATAGTTAGGTTGTAATATGGTATTCGTCCACGTCCCAGTAAGACCTGTCCCCTGTATAGTATATTATACGAAGCCAGTAGTTTTTTTCAGAGTTAGTTTTAATTAAAATTTACAAAAGAATTGTCAATTGTGAGTTGTAAGTAACTACAACTAACAAAAGTAATTAATTGTTAACTTTAGTAAACTGCATTTAACAATTAATTGTTAACAGGTACTACTATAAATTAATAAATTGGTAATTGTAATTTTCCACAATTGCAATTCATCAATTGTTAATTTTTGTGGTTACGTTTGCTGAAATCAATTGTTAATCTTTAGTTGTCCATGCAATTAAAATTTGTCCAATACTTTCACAGACACGTCAGAATTACAAGCCCCTTTCTTTTTGACGTCAGGAGTTAAAATGAATAGTATTTCAAACAGAATACTTTTATCTTACAAGTTTTTTTTAGTAAAGAAAACACACAGTAATTCATTGAGAAAAAAATAGTAATAATTTTTGTAATTGAATCTGACAGTTAAGAAGAAAAATCTTACATAACTTTCATTAATTTCGCCAGGAATTCATATATTAGTTTTACTTTTCATTTCTGATTTCGATAAGATCACACTATTTGTCAAAATGTCCATTTGGCAGAGTTTTTGTTAAGTTATGCTTTTCATATGTGCAAACTTGTAGATTAAAATGATATCGGATATTATGTCATATTTATTTTATGACAGTTTTTTTTTTGTCGCCCAAAATGAATGACTTCGCAGAATTCGATGAATTACTTTTTTCTAGATATCAAAGAACATCCATTGCTAAAGATAAAACTCACAAGATGAATAGCAGGAAAGAACAAAGTAAACTAATTTAAGATCAGTAGCAGTAATTTACTTTACGAAAAATAATTAAAAGAAAAAGTAAAGAATCAGAAATATGAAGTGAGCATTGAAGTTGTGGTAGAAAATTTTTCTTTAAAGAAATTCAAAAAGCACTGTATCTTAAAATGATCAAATAATGAATTGACATTTAAAGAAAGCGAAGAAATGAAAGTTACGAGGTGTAATAATTCATTGTAAAATACTTAGCTGACAGTTGTATTTCTTTCTAACTGAAGAATTGACTGCGATATAAAATCAGCAATTTGAAATGAAAATTTCTCACAGAGAGAGGGAAATTTTTTATCCCTTTACCCAGAAAAAGAGGAATAAAATTTTAAGTAGTAAAAATAAATGAAAAACCTGTTATTTGACCTTGAAAAAACTTTACGCTTTTGTTATCTTTTCTCTTACTTCTTACTTTTTCGGCCTTATTTTTTTTTAGTATTTTATTATAATGTGCTGACTTTCAACTGTAGTAATACCTTTTAAAAAGAAAGAAAAAAATAGTATTGGAGAAAATTAGGGTTTTATATGATGCAATCGAACCTCGTTAATTCGAACACGCTTAAAACAAATTATTGTTTAGGAGAATCATGGTAAAAAAGAGCACTAAATTTCAAACTTTGAGTTGTGCCTGTATTGTCGCCGGCGAGAAATATTCTGTACCTCAGAACCAGACTAACATAAGTCCATTTTCGTCATATTTCAGTAGAGGGGAAAAACGATGTATTCGACAATCGTTTTTCCCCTTTACCGAAAAATGACGAAAATGGACTTACGTTAGTCTGGTTCTGGGGTACAGTATTATGTTTCAAGTATTTTTTTTCTTTGTATGAATTAAAAGAAGCATCGTATTCGTGAAAATTTACCTTTAAATTTCAACGTAAAATTTCCATTCTAGTTACTTTTTAATCAATTTTGAATTTTTTCGTGATGCTTGCATGTATCTGTATATGTAAAAGCTCATGTGCAGCCACAGAGAAATTTTGGTCATCCTCGAGTTTAATTTTATGAAGTTTTGTTTTGAGAACTGTTCAGACCTGTCATTTAAGGGAGGCAGTGGGGAGGGGGGGGTCAATTGCCCCCCTGACTTTGAGAAATCAATGTATTTACATATAAGTGGGCATGGTTTTTGATATTTTCCGATGAAATTGCATTGTGTTTGGACCCTTTGCCCCCCCCCCCTTGAAAAAACTTGAAATGACGGCCCTGAAACTGTTTGACTTTCTTTGATCAAACAATCCTTTTATTTCTTTTTGTTTTTTAAATAAGCAAAAAACATTTCACTGGTTAAAAATTATTAGCTGTTTCAAAATAGTTTTAACTGTATTTTTTAGACCACGACTGATTTCAATCATGACATTTGGTGTCAAAGTTGAGAGCAGAAAATTTGAAAGTAATCGATAGTGTTATTGAGAAAAAATATAATAAAAGTATTACAATTTTTCATTGTTTATTCCAGTTTTGAGAATTACCCTCTGAAACTCAAGTGACATTTTTCTTATGTGTCTTTGTAATTTCAAATTATAAGCAAGAATTTCTTCGTTTTACCGTGTAATTATGTTCAGAACAGAACATTTTTTTTGCTTTTGTTGAGTAGCGTAGAATACATTTTTAGTTAGTTTCTTTAACTTATAATTTATTCTATGTTAGAACATAAAATATGTAATTAATTGACTGTGATAGCGAGAAAAATTGTAATAAAAGTATTCTAAATGTTCATTGGTTATGTCAGATATGTGAGTTATACTTTGCAGTAACATTTCCCTTGTGTGTCTTTGTACTTACAAATAATAAACAAGAATTTTTTACTTTTACTATGCTAATTTCTATGTTCAGAATAACAGATTAGTTAGAATTTCCCGAGTTACTTAAATACATTTGAATTAGTTTTTCTAGCTGGAACAGGGACGTCATTTCAAAAATTTCCAGGGGGGGGGGGGTCAAAGGGTAAAACACAATACAATTTCACCGGAAAACAACAAAAACCACGCCCACTTACATGTAAATACATTGATTCCTCAAAGTCAGGGGAGGCAATTGACCCCCCCTGCCCCCCTAAATGACGGGCCTGAGTTAGAATGAATTCAAGTAAGAATTAAATATATAAAAGTAATTAATTGTGCCGGTGAGAAATTTTTTTCACTAAAACATTTTATTTCAAATTAATTTTCCATTTTGTGGATGTTTCTGTGCATTTGAAGTAACATTTTTACTTATTTGTAATCTTTGTTTCAAATTATTAATAAGAATGTCTTAATTTTTCGATACTATTACTGCATTTCTATTCTAACCTTTCTTTTTCAGTACATAATTTATGCAAAAGCTTCAAACAATATTTAAAACCATGTTTTCAGCTTTTCAAGGTGGCGCCATTTCTGTACATCTTGGCGCTATCATTTCAGTTTTCAAAAGGAAAAGCATTTCTATTTACAAGAATATTAGGTGAGAACTTCTTTTCAAAAAGTCACGTACTTAAGAAAGTTACGACGTGGAATACAAAAGTTCAGTAATGGATTCCAGGCAATTTTTGTCTGTGAATGGCAGAGTGGAAAAGATTTATCGCAGTTCAATTGCGTTTATTCTATGGAAAGATTTGTGTAAGAACCATTTCGTAGCTGAAGCGAAGGCAGGTTAAAATTCCAAAAAGTGTTGACCGTGCATGAATAAAGTGGAAACTTGGAAAAACAGATTTAATGCTTAGCGACTTCCTTTATTATGTAAATGGTAATTTTTATTTTTCAAAAATATCGACTAAATTGCTTTTTGAAAGTTTCTACCGTTGAGTATAGCGCTGTTCCATGGTGGCTTAATTTTTCTAGCAGAAGATTAAATCGCATTGCTTGGATCTTTATTTAAAGTAAACATTGATGTTTAGTGAGATGAATGCAGGTATTAACCCATTAGTGCCTAGCGTCCCTTTTTAGGGACGGTCCAAAAAAGGGTCTGAATTTCCCCAAAATGAACATTTCAACCAAATAATTGTGTTTAATTAGTACCTTGGTATTGTTTCAATTTGTTATTAGCAGATTGCAGCACATAACCATTGTAAAGTGTGTTCTGTAGCAGTTTTAATATGACCTTTATCAAAAATAACATCATTCACAATCTCAAGAAAATAAGCTAAGTTTTCAAAGTGATTCCCAGCTTCCCAATTTATGTTAATTGCTGATTTTATTTTTTCTTATAAAATGTCTATTTAAATATTATATTGTAAGCCGAAAAAAAAATTTAGTAAAAAAAGTATATACCCTCTGGGGTCTATAGTAACTTTTAAGGGATGATTTTTCTTTCCTTAATAAAAAAAAAATATTTTTTACATAATATTTTTTTTATTATTTTTCCTGTCCATTAAACACTGTTTGTAACCAGTATACAAAATATCTTAGCAAAAAAAAAAAAAATGTCAAGCATTAATGGGTTAAATTTACAGTTAATTGCGAAAACTTGCTTTTCATGTATTTAAGGGAAGAAGAAATATCTTATTTGATTTTTGCCTGAAAGCACATTTGTAATTAAAGATTTTTTTCACTGAAGAAATACTTTTATTACTTTTTATTTGAAACAGTTTAAATGACAGAGTGTTGAATGAGATATTTTCAGCTTTCTGCCGAGAAATTGAAATAATTAAATTTTGTGTTTTAAATGAGACTTATTCAAGTTTGTTTCTTGCAAAGCATTTAGATATGCGATAACTACCGTTTGTAAATACTGCTTCTTATATACAGTGGCGTAGCTAGGGGTTGGAAGGAAGGGCTCTCGCCACGGGCACTTTAATCGGCGGGGCGGCATTTTCATCGACTAATAAAAAATATATATATGTATACAGGGTGTCCTCTCCAATCGTGGACCAATAGCTAACTTCTAAACCGTTAGAGATAAGCATAGAGTTTATTTAGGAAAAAATCTCCAAATTACGAAAGGAATTTTGGGTCCATTCAATGTTTTTCAAAAAATCAAATTTTGAAAGAGTTACAAAATTTAAATTTTTATACAGCCCCCCAGTCCTATCAATCATATTTAGTAAAACATTCTTGACACTGTAACGTTTAAAACTAAAAAAAAATCACTCTTCTACCACAAAAATTGACCGAGTTATGACGCTTTGAAAAATCAAACTGAAGGATTTCGCATACGGTCCCTTAAGTGATCTCTCGATGACGTCATGAAATAATGCAAAATCTTGATTTTTCAAAACGTCATAACTCGGTCAATTTTTGTGGTAGAGGAGTGATTTTTTTTAGTTTTAAACGTTACAGTGTCAAGAATGTTTTACTAAATATGAGTGATAGGACTGGGGGGCTGTATAAAAATTTAAATTTCGTAACTCTTTCAAAATTTGATTTTTTGAAAAACATTGAATAGACCCAAAATTCCTTTCATAATTTGGAGATTTTTTCCTAAATAAACTATATGCGTATCTCTAACGGTTTAGAAATTAGCTATTGGTCCACGATTGGAGTGGACACCCTGTATATATTTTCTTTTTGTTACGTCCAAAGATTTGATAGACTGCCCAGAGCAGCTCAAACTGCCCCCCCCCGCTACAACACATACCATGCATAATGTGCAACTTTGCTTTGGTAGGCTTCGGTTATATACACTGATCTTAGCTAAAATCTATTTGGTAGGATAGTTTAGTTATGTAGGGCCTGGAGCCTATATAATAGGCTGACTTGAAATTGGTCGGTCCATATCCACTTAAAAGAGAGAGAAACAAACCTTTTCTTGCCGTTTATTTCTTCCCTCTTTTTTTCACGATATCACTTCAACTTATTACCAAACTTCAGAAATAACGTTCTACGATTTCGAAAATCGGCGAGCTTTTGTTGAAAGCATTTCGGATACAGATTTTATAATGACAGAAAATAACTCCGCTGTTGGTAACAATTTTTCTGTGGCAAAAACTAGACAGATAATAACCTATAGGTAACTATTTCTCAAAAACGAGAGGGTAGGATGATTTGTAAAAACGACTATCGCAAATTTCGCAATTGTAAAAATTCGTACCAAGAGCTCACAATAAATGAAGCTTCCCAAAATGAGAAATTTCATTTTTATTTTAAATGCGCAAATTATGTTTATTGTATACATCTTTCTAGCATTTTAAAACAAATTTTATTTCAAATGAAAGCTGTTATTAAAAAAAAAAATGCTATGTTCAGTAACGAATTGCAAGAATTATTGATTTTTCGAATTTATGTGAAATGATAAGGGAGAGGTAGAGAAGCCCGGAACAAAAAATGCAGGAAAGGAGAAAATTCTCAAATTGCCTAACGAAATTCGAATTTTACCCAGTAATACGAACAAGCAGACTTATCATGCGTACATAAAATGAGAGAGAATACTGATCATCGTTAAAAGCGCTTAAAGAAAGAAAAAAATAAACCGAAGTTGCAATGTTGTCTACAAATCTTCCGGAAAAATAAATCGAAAATTTTTGAATCAGGAAGTTTTGGGAGGTCACAATGACCTCCCGTGACCTCCAATTAGGGCCACCCCTAAGAGGGGGGGGGGGACGCAATTTCTAAAGTTTGCCACGGGCGCTGGACCCCATAGCTACGCTACTGCCGACGAGCAAGTCCGACCAGAGCAAAACGTCTTTATTTTTAAAAAATATCTGTGACAACTTATTTTATTTATTTTTATCTTTGTTTTATTTCTCTTTTGAGGTGTATTGATGCTTAGATGTTGAATTTTTTAAATTTCTTTCAGCAATTCAATTTATTTTAAGGAAACTTTAACTATTTATGAGAAAATATGGTTGAACAGAGGAAAATACTGTGATTTATATTCATTTGAGACGGTGAAAATATTGCATAATGAAGATAATATCAGAAAATATTTAAATTGAAACAGTGAAGAAGGGGGGTGGGGGAGCACTTTACAAAATGAAGTTTCCCTGGATGATGCAAAGTGTTGTGCAAGATATATAATACTCATGAATATTTACTATTTGCGAACCAAATTACTGATGCATTACACAAAGATGTGACTCCCGAGAAAAAGGAGAAAATTTATTTTATAAAGAAAATTTTATGCACAAATATAAATGAGAGAATTCCAACTGCTGTTACTTAAACCCTCGTGAAAATTGATCGGAGGAATCCATTGAATAAAATTTAAACTCAGCCGCGGTGGTTTAAAATTAAACGCATCAAGAGATAAGAGAAGGAAACACTAGGAGCCAGGGCGCTTCTGCAAGAACTCCTCCGTAAAATTAATGTGATACTAGTTGGTTACAAGGGTAGAAAATATAAAAGAAAATTAAAGCAGTCTGCATTTTTAAGATAAAAAATTTAACTTTTAAAATTGTTTAGAATATGAAAACGCGATAAACGAGGGTTGAATTACTCAATTTCGACAAAATTAATTCTCTAGTAACATACATAAAAAAACTGTTATACTGTTTATGAAATATATCGTACCCAAGTCAGTAAAGTTAATGTATTACTAACGTCAGTCAACAATTTTTTCTAAGTTTCCTTCGCTCTGGAAAACCGTATTGAAAATCGGTTGCGCGCGTATTGAAAATTTCAAAAACTACCAAATTACATTCTTTAAGATACCCATCACTCAAAAATCATCAATTTTTGTTGTAATTTTGAACAATTTACTCAATATTTTGCTCCGAAAGTGATATTCGAGTTGAATTCTGCCCTCTTAAAGCAGAACCGATTTAGAAGCTATCTGATTTATTCTTTCGAGTAAAAGGGAACGGATGGCTGAAACTTTTCTACTTTGGACCCCTTCATTTAACGTATGCAGTGAGCTTTTCTTCTATTTCGATTGGAATTTATCATTTAACTATCCTACAAACTGGAAGGGCCGTCTTAACCCAACGAGTGGATTTTTTTTCTTGTCTTTTTCTCAAAGAACTTTTTTTTGCTTATTTTCGCCTACTATTTATGTTTTTTTGCATTTTCCACCTATTGATTCATAGCTGTTTAAATAGTTTTGTATGGGTTAGTTTAAAACAAACAAATTACAATTGAAAAAATATATTTGTTTATCGATGGCTTGGTTGGATTGTTAAACCAGCTAAATCCAGATAGGTAACATTTCAGGAAGCAATGGAAACATGTTAGGCTTATAGCACATTGTGAAGGAAAGATTTTTTCTTTGACTGGCTTTCTTCCTGGTACTATATATAGAAGGAAGTTACTGTTGCCAGTTCATCTAAAAAAGCACTTTTGAAACTTTAAAATTACTCATTTACTGGTCGGGCTACCATAACAATAATGAGGATTGTGTTTCAAACAATAATACATATTGAAACTTTCATCATATTTCCTCATATTATTGAATTGAAGATCACCCTTTTATTACTTTGAGAGACTATGTTTTCTTGAAATGGATACACGAAACTGTTATTTTAGTCATTTTCACGTTTATTGAACAAACATTTATTTTTATTTCAAAAAAATATATTGAGAGCTGGGGATTATTCCTTTTATCCTTTCAGCCACTTCAAAGCAATTATTGAAAAAAAACTTTGGCAGCTTACAGACACTAGTGCTTCTTTTGCTCTTTTTCCAGAGCATTTAAAGTACCTGGAATCATACAGAATTACTAATGCAATGCTTTTTTAAAGGTAGTTTTTATTTATTTTAATAGTTTTTAGATCACAAAAGAGAGAGAGAAAAAAAACTTCTAAAAATGAGTTTTTTTTGTGGAAGGGGAGGGGATTTCGGCTATATTTTTTATAACTTAAAGTAATGAGTTCCAGTTAATCTTTCCTCTAGTTTGTCGCAATTATCCTTTTTATTCAATGAATTGCATTAACTGTATGCTGTATGTTTTTTTTTCGATAAGTAATCTCTACTAATAATAAAGCTGAAGGTTTGTCTTTCTTTCTTTCTTTCTGTCCTTCTGTTTGTCTGTTACGCGCGTAGCGCCCAAACCGTTCGGTCGATTTTCATGCCACTTGACACAAAATTAGTTTGTAGCATGTAGTTTTGCACCTCGAAGCGATTTTTCGAAAATTCCATTTCGTTCTTTTTCTATTCGAATTCTTAGCAGAAATTCGATAAAATAGGGAAGAAATATTTCATACACATTTTCAAGTCTTATGTCATTCGAAAGCTTGAAATTTTCTGCACAAAATGAAGTTTTTTCGAAGTTTCTACGATCATCAGGAGAGCTGTAACAATTGTTTTTAGAATCCCGGAATTCAAGGCTTATCTTCAGTAAAGCAAGCCAAACGATTCTAAAATGGTTAATGAAATGAATTATTTTATCAACGGAAATCAACTTTTAATGTTGTTACCATGGTTACGTTTTTATTTCGTTTATTTGTTTCGTTCTTTTTCCATTAATAATTTTAAAAATGTATTTGTTTTTGTAGCAATCCAAACTCCAAGCCTTATTAAAATTAGTCAAATGAAATATAATAAAATCGTGATAAGATGGCACCTGTCAATCAAATGAGAAATCGAGTCCTTTCTTTAAAAAGGTAGAGAAGGAAGAAACTGACGCGTACCATTTTTGTGAGTTTAGAGATATTTTGGCGATCTGACGAGTTGTGTAGAAGAGGGAAACATTGTTTAACTAAATGAGGTCAAAAAAGAAACAACATGATAGTAAACCATTCTAAATTTATCGTCTGGCAAAACATATTTTATTTCCTTTTTTTTATTTCAATATAAATTGCAGTAAATGGCTTGAGTGAACGAGTTTGGCTTTTAATTTATCATTTGCTGGTTGATGTTTGTCGATGTTTATTGTTTTTATTATCATGGTGAAGAATAATGCACGAAATTTCTATTATTTTGTTTTTGAAGTTAGGAAAGAAAACTTTCTTCTTCTTTTAAACTTTGGTAAGATTTCTGTGAGCAGCAAAATTGTTCTTATTTTCTCTTTTGGCTTATTTTTGTGCACCTCCCCTTGGGGTTGCATTCGAATTTCCCCAAGGGGGTTTTTACCCCTTTTATGGGGTAAATCAGTGTTAATTTCAATGCAGACAAAAGTGATATGAATTGGCGCGAGCACTTGGCGAAATATCGCCAAGCTTTTAGTCGCCAAGTGTTTGACGCCAATTTGGCGACATATCGCCAAGTTGGCGGCAAATTTGGCGAAAAAATTTATTTTTTTTTATTTGGGTTCAATTTGGTGCTATTGGCGATATTTTGCGAAAAATCCACTGAATGATGTTAAAATCGGCGATATTTAGGAGATTAATCATTGAAAAACATTTTTTTGCATTGTTTTGTGGCAAACTAAGGATGTAAATGTTTGAATTGTTATCTTGCTCGCTCCAAGCACTATTTTAGCACTTAAGGCATCTACTAAGAAATTTACACGTAAAAGGAAGTAGTGTGGAGTCCATGCCAAATTTTTATATCATTCTTTAAAAGAATTATAGTTGAATAACTAAAATAGAGTATTTTTTCTGCTATATCAATTCTATACAAATGAATTTTCAATTTTATACCACGGGCAAAGCCGTGCGGGTACCGCTAGTTTTAAATATTTAAGCTAGCACCATTTTAGGGTGAATTTCAGGAAAGCTGCTAATTTAAGTCTCAGATGAATTTTTCAAACACTTACAATTAAAAACCATGAATTTTAAACAAAAAACAGTTTGAAACAAAAAAAAATCCTACTTTATCTCACATTCAGTCCATGAAAAAATTCAGGTTTTTACTTTAAATTATGTGACTGAAACTCGCTTATTAATGCTTTTGCAACTGTCGTGTTTCTCAAATGATCACTATTTTTTTGTAATTCATTTTCTCCCCAAGAGGAATGTGATTTTCAAACTTAATGATTAAAGCGATGGTTTAATATTTTAAGGGGTTCACTTACGGAGTGGTTAGATATACAGCAGAATCGATGGTAATTATTTAAAAAAATCATTCTTCCTCTGTGTAAAGTTAGCATGTTCTAAGAAGATGCATTTCAAAAGGCTATATTATTAAGTTTTTTTTATTACCACTTAAGTATTCAATGAACGATATTGTCAGGGCCCGATTAATCTCTAAAGTTTGGGAAGCTTAGTTTCATTTTGGGGCTCCCTATTTTTTTGGTTGGAGATGCTTTGTTCTTGAATTTTACAAGCATTGAAAGCAAACTCACTGATGCTACAAATTTCATTTCTAAAGTGGCCCAGAAGAACTTATAAATTTAACTTTTTTCTCCATCTTCCTTCGCTGACATAGAAATTTTTTATGTATCACATATGGTTCCATTGTAATTCTACTGTCAGTTGCTAAATCATGGTTGTACTTTAGCAGAATTTTAGAGGTTAAATTTTTATGACAGTTTTAATGAAAGAAAGTTATTAAAAGCAGTTTTCTCACGTGTAAAAAGAATCTTGTGTAAAAAGAACGTGAAAAGGAACAAAAAAAATCATTTAAAAACCGAAAGTACAATTTTCGAACAAAGCTTTAAAGTCCTTTTAGGGTCCGAGGAAATTCTGAGGGGAAGCTCAAGTTTCCCGAGATTTTTCAGAAATCAGGCACTGGATACTGTTCTCAGAAGTCATAATTTATCCTACAAAATGATTACTCGGAAATGCAACCTGAAAACATAACATTTCCGAAGTTCTAAATTCCTACTTCTTTTACACAGATTCTAGTTTATTGCAGCCTCGGAAAATTTTATACTTCTCCATCTCATATTTTCAATGACCCACGGGCATATTTACTAGTATGACTTTTAAAGTTAAAGTGCACATATACATATATTTTTCAGCACTTCTGTTCCATCGTTTTATAGTAGCAATATGACTAAATGCAACATCAAAAATGATATATGCATGGTGCTGTGAAAAGAAAACTTGCGACTAGGGGAATAACCGTTCAGCAAATATTTGTTTTATCACTCAAAAGGAGGAAATCGAGCGAAAGGTGTTCATAATATCATAACCTTTTATTTTTTCTTTTCCCAAAACTTTTATTTTACCCCAACGTAGTTTAGTATTAAACACTAATGAAAAGGAATTCTTGCTGCTCTTTTCCCATAGTATTCATAAGTCATAAATAGAGAGCAAAGAGTTGACTATAATCCCTACCAAACCATTTTTCTACACACTGATACAGTCAACTTTACGTTTAAACCACAATTTCATGAAGATTTGTATAGATAATCTTAGATAAATAGAAAAATCAAATTTTTGTAAAACATTTAATTTTCCTAACATGACATCCTGAAAATACTTTAGGAATCGCGTTGTATGATTATTGCATATAAAGCAGAAAATATAAATGAGTGACCTAGTTGAACAATATTTTGGATAATCAATAAGATGCCAGTTTTAACAAGTAAAAAAACATTTCACAAGTCTACCCACAAAACTTTTAAAACTATTCAATACTTTTAGATTACTTTGAGTACAAATTACTTAACATTGTATAATATTTAAATTTTACATCCGCAGATGTTTTTCAGAAAGTTTTAATAGTATTTTTCAGAAATCAAAATTGGCAAAATATTTTAATGCGAAGCAAACATAAAATTTCGTAAAAGAAACCCAGGGAGCTTTTGTAGATTTTTTTTGTGCAAGATGCATTTTGTTTTTTTAACTGACAGCTGCTCATAGTTTTTGAAGTGAAACAAGTAGTTGTCCCTAAAGAATATTGTTCAACAAAATAGTCATAGAGTTTAAATCCAACGTTTAAATGTACACATTTACAGGTATACTGTAGACACGTGTTTCGGGGCTACAAGGAGCCCCTTTTTCAATACAAGAAGTGTGAGCTCTAGGATGAAGAATCATCCGATAAAAGCAACACATTCGAACAAAAGATAGTAGTATAAATAGCAAAAACTGGAAATAAACAAAACAAACAAGACAATGCTTAGAGCCGAAATTTATTACATGAAACCATCAAGAAAAAACCGTTAAGAAATAAATTTCCAAAAGATCCGATAGATCTTATACATTGTCAAAAATTTTGGTTTGTTTTACGGCGCTTTTCGGTTTACTGATACGACAGCGATAAGTTGTATGCGATTCTTGCTATCCGATATTGGCGCGCACAAAATGCATTTTCCTACGCTATAAGCTTTTCCACCTACTGGGGGTCTAGTCTCTGCCCAATACGGAAAAATTCTCCGCATTCAAAACCAACCCGTGACGTCATTTTAACGTATGTAGCGAGACCCGCTAGTCTCTGCCCTTTTTTTCCGCACGCAAAATACGTACTCTAAAATGTAAACATACGGAAAATTTACGCCGTCTTCTTTCAGGCGGAAAACCATTTTGCGTACTTAAAATCCAAGATGGATGCCGCGTTTGCTGCGTTGGATTAGCAACTAGAAGACGTTGAAAGATTGGAAACGATAGAAAGAAATGGTGTTTAAAGACCAATTCAATGCTTTCGAGCTTTCAGATCGCAGATTTGTTAAACTTTTCAGATTAACAAAAAATTTAGCCATTGATTGACCTCACGGAAGATATTTAAGATAGTTTTCCCGCCGGAAGACTACCAGCTCACTTGCGGGTAAGTACTTTCTTCATTATTTTGCAAACAATACATCATTTTTAATGCTTTGCGTCCATTTATAGAGTAGTAGCAAATCTTGTTTGCGCCTTACGAAAACTGCTGTTTATTTTTTTCACACAGATTCCTTTTATTCAACCATATTAAATCAACCAAAAAACGAAAGAAATCTCGACCTGGCCGTTTTGGATTTTCATGTAACTTTCGGGAATCCTACCCTTGAACAGTGCTGTATTTACGTATGGTCTTAATGGGCTATAGCCCAGGGCGGCATCATTGGGGGGGGGGGGGTGGCACTTTTTTCATGTAAAATGAAGACTTTTTTTTTAGACAGCAGGGTGGATCGGCCGCGAGAATTACATCTATCAATTGAATTAAATACTGTTCTTTGTTAATAACGCTGTGTGACCGGGCTTTGCACGGTTTACCTTGATAATACATTTTATGTCAAGTAAATAAAGTTTTTTTTTTTTTTACAACTCTGAAATTCAACACCTCAAGGAGGGGGGGGGGGCAGTTTCAAAAGTCCAGGGCGGCCTCACGTCTATTTTTTATATTGAAAAATCAATTATTCATAATTAATCAGTAATTAATTTCTGAAATTCGTTAAAAAACATTTTTTTTTTCTTGCTGGCAGTGTTGTAAAATATTATAACTCAAATTCTATGAGAGGTACAGAGTTGCATATTAACTCATTTTAATAACAATTATATGCGCTATTATTTGATATGTAACGACAATATTTCGAGGAAAGATTTTCTCACAAAATAAATAAATAAATGACACTGTCAATTAAAAATTTAGGCCCATGGCCGACAATACTTTAGAGGCCCCCTTCTGTGCTCTGCCTTTTCAAGTCACCAAAAAAAAGAAATCTTTTTCGCAGTGGCGATATAAGGGGGCCAGCCCCCTGGCCCCCTTGTATCCCCGCCCTTAATTATCCCCCCTTGTATCGCCACTGCGATACAAGGGGGGGATAATTAAATAATACTCTATAAATGGACGAAAAGCATTAAAAATGTTTTCTTTGCAAAATAATGAAGAAAGTATTTACCCATCCCCCCCCCCAAGCTCAATGGCGCGAATCCCCCCCCCCCAAAAAAAAAATTTCACAACCCTCTTGTGCTTTTTATTTTTTTTCCTCTTTTTTATTTCTTTTTTCTAATATTTATTTATTTTTTAAATTATAACTATTAGTTTTTCATGTATTAACTTTTTAAAAGTACTAATTATGCGCAGAATATAATCGCTTTTTTTCTCTTCCACACATTCCAAGCACACCCACACACACACGAAAAAAAAAATAATAATTTAAATAAAAAAACTAAATTAATAAATAATTTAAATAAATAAATCAGTTTTAAAAAATCCCCCCCTATAATTTTGTTGGCGCAACTTGCGCCATAATCCTCCGTGTGGGCACCCCTGAGGGGGGTGATTTTTGGGGATCATTGTATAGAGCTCTGCAAGGCCCTAAGTAGTTGCACTGTATGCATTATGTCTAGCCCTGATACTGTTTTTTTATATCCATTTTAGCTCAAGATTTTTAAAGCTAATTCCCAAGAAAGAAATCTTTTTTTCTTTCCATAAAATGAACTAAATAAGAGAAGTGCTAATTAAGTATCAAAAGAGATTGTTTTTATTTTTCAATTTATGAATCATTATTTTTTTCTTAAAAATACATAATTCTTCAATGCTGTGCATCAGTTTTTAAAAAATTAGGGGCCCCTTAGGAAGATGAGGCCCCAGTCCCAGGCCTAGATGGCCTGTGCCATAATCAGGCCCTAGCAATTGTGTTAATTAGGGCTTGTAGTACTTGTTATAATTCCATATCCAGCACAAAAATATTTTAAATTAGATTCTGAAAAATATTATAGTGTTATACATATTCAGGAGCCCCGAAGGGAGGTCATGAGAGTTTTCCTCATTCGGCAAGCTCGAAATGACAAGTCGGCAAATTCAGGAACAGTATTACTTTTTTTGTGAAGATGCAATATCTTCCTGTTTTTACATAATTTTGTTGCCTTTGAAAATAAGAAGACCCGATTTATAAAACTCAATTCGGCTGTTGTCAAATGACCATCATGCTTTAAATTGTGATAGATGCAATATTCTATGATATGTCATACAGTCAATACGCTTTAATCTGTATATATGTTAACAACAATAATTTAAAAATCATGAAATCAATTGTTTTGACTATTCAAAATACACTCCCGCTGTTATTTATCTAAGTTCCAATATTTGTCAATGATTTTTTTAGTGACACCCATTGTCTTTTCTCATAAGTAATAGTATAAGGTCTGTGTGTATGCAAACAATGGAAAACAAAAGTAAAAGCGTTGTCTGCCGAGCATTGCCAAGTCAACGATTACGATACGTGCCGATTGAAACACTAATTTTCGATTGGCTGATTTGGATCGGAATAAAGGCGTGGCTTAATATTTTTCAGTACGTTCGTAAACATGCCGAATGTTAACGTACGTTCGGAATATTTGGGCAGAGACTACGCAGTTACCGCACGTACGGTTATCAGCATACGTTATTAGAGTTCGTTACGATGCGTGCGTACGTTGACGGCATGATTAACGTACGTAAATTTATGTATGGGCAGAGACTAGACCCCCTGATTCAATGACGATTGTGTCTTCACCGTCAATGCGATATCGCTTATCGAATTATTTTTATCAAAAAGCATTCGTCACTCCTTTCGCGTCGGAACGATATTCATTCATATGTTTATTTATTTTTTTTTGAAAGAGAGCGATGGTATACGAAACGATATCGTTTGAAGGGAAAAAAATAGGAAAAGACGAAAAGATTTCATACTTATCGTTATAGTAATTCCCAAGGAGATTGAAGAGGAGGAGCTAAATCTCTGCTATCTAAAAGTGGCAACGAATTCTCACCCGCCGCCAGAGGACGCTAGCTCAAACGCTCCCTATCTCCGACGGGAATCAATGCAAATGATACTGAATCTGTCATCTTTTTAAATGCTGCTATGGGGAAGAATTTTTTTTTTTCAACTGGATTTTGGTTTAAATCTTCGATTGACATTATGAATTAAATATGATTTTCATCCCACGAAAATAGGTGCCGTATTCTTTGAGAAATAGGTTTAATCGAATGCACTTACCAACTTGCCAAATCTGACAGAATCTGTCATTTGTTAAAGACTGCTGTTGGCAAGAATATTTTTTTTAATTGGAATTTTGCTCAAACCATCGATTAACATTATGAACTAAATATATTTAATAAATACACTAGGTGGCCAAAAGTATCCGGACACTTTCAAAAATTCACATTTTTACATATAGCTCGAGAAATAAGCAATCAATTGTTCTTTAACTTTAGTCATACAAAATATAGGCTTCACCGAACATTTCCAAGTTGAAATTAAATTACCCTTGCATTTGGGGGACGACAAGAAGGGGGTTGAAAGAAAAACCGCTTTTTGACCATAACTCTTCGAAAATAGCTCGGAATAAGCTATCAATTTCAGTAATTAATTAGCATACTATGTATAATTACTGTACAAATTTTTATGAACGTACCACTCTTACTTCTGAAGATATGAAACAGTTTTGAAAAAACGGCAATTTTATTTGAAGGGTTTTTGCTCATAACACGCAGAGTTTTTAATCAAACCATATCACAACTTCAAGAAAGATGACAAAATACAAGAGAAAGAACATACTAAAGCGGTAAATAAAAATATTAAAAATTCGATGAGATATGAACGTTAAAAGGAAATAATTTTTCACGGCGCATGCGTGAACGACAGAAATTTATAACTACAAAAATAGTGTAGCCTGATTTATACTGCATCTTATAAAAAAAGTTCCAGTTGAATATCATGAAAAATGAAAAAGATATCAGCGATCTAGTGAGCTGTATTTCATTCATTCGCAGGCAAAACATAAATCGCAAGGGGTTGTCCACAAATAGTGTGGTGACAATCGATCATTTTTTTTCAATGTTAAATTGTATACAGTTTGAAAATTTATATTCGGCATTGTAGTCACATTTCGTTTATTCGGCCAAAAAGACCTTATACGTAGGTGGCCAAAAGTATCCGGACACCCTCTGAAACGTTGGTTTTGAACGACGACGCAATAACCTTCAATTTAAAAATAGCTCTTTGTGGACAGACCCACACTATTTATGTATTGTCTGCGAATCAATGAAATATAGCTCACTAGATCGCTGATATCTTTTTCATTTTTCATGATATTCAACTGGAACTTTTTTTATAAGATGCAGTATAAATCAGGCTACAATATTTTTGTAGTTATAAATTTCTGTCGTTCGCGCATGCGCCGTGAAAAATTAGTTCCTTTTAACGTTCATATCTCATCGAATTCTTAATATTTTTATTTACCGTTTTAGTATGTTCTTTCTCTTGTATTTTGTCATCTTTCCTGAAGTTGTGATAAGGTTTGATTAAAAACTCTGCGTGTTATGAGCAAAAACCCTTCAAATAAAAATGCCGTTTTTTCAAAAATGTTTCATATCTTCAGAAGTAAGAGTGGTACGTTCATAAAAATTTGTACAGTAATTATACATAGTATGCTAATTAATTACTGAAATTGATAGCTTATTCCGAGCTATTTTCGAAGAGTTATGGTCAAAAAGCGGTTTTTCTTTCAACCCCCTTCTTGTCGTCCCCCAAATGCAAGGGTAATTTAATTTCAACTTGGAAATGTTCGGTGAAGCCTATATTTTGTATGACTAAAGTTAAAGAACAATTGATCACTTATTTCTCGAGCTATATGTAAAAATGTGAATTTTTGAAAGTGTCCGGATACTTTTGGCCACCTAGTGTATGTTTAAACTAATAATTATTTTGTCTACTAAATATATTTAATTGATAACAAAATTAAATACTGACATAATTAATTTTTTGCCTCATGCTTAATTTATCAACAATTTAGAGAACTGATTCTCAGCAAAAATTATATCGTACAATGCAAAGAAAATGTCACATACAGTCGCATATATGTCAAATTTGGCAAGTAGCTAGATGCCGTCGATTAAACATCTTTCTTAAAAAATACGGCAAAATTTCAGTGGGATCAAAGTCATATTTAGTTCATAATGTTAATCGATGGTTTACACCAAAATACAGTTGAAAAAAAATTTTTTTTCTTTCCCATAGCAGCATTTAAAATGATGACAGATTCAGTATCATTTACATTGATTCCCGTAGGAGATAGGGAGCGTTTGAGCTAGCGTCCTCTGGCGGCAGGTGAGAATTCGTTGCCACTTTCAAACTAGCGCATCCGTAGAACATTTCTCTCCATCTTTCTACTCCGTGGTAATTCCGGTCAACTTTTGCCGATATCGTGGCTCTTAGAGAGCTTTTCCACATAACGACACGATAACGACGAAAATAGGCTGGAAATATTTTTAGTTAAGTATGATTTCGTGTCATCTATTCCACTGCTTTTCCATTTAACTGATATCGTTTCGTATGCCAATCGCTCCTTCAGAAAAAATGAACAGATGACGCGATAGGAGCGTCGGGTGCTTTCCCGTAAAAATAGTCCGATAAACGATATCGGCTTAATGGAGACAACACAATCGTCATTGAATCGGCAGATAGAAAAGCACAAAGCATACGCTACTGCACCTTGCTTCAATATCGGACATTGACAATCACATATTATTAATCGCTGTCGTATAGGTAAGTGGAAAAGCGCACTTACTTTTGATGCACGATCGCCATAAAGACGAGCTCTCTCGACTACATCTGACGTACAGATAATCTCACTCTTTGTGTTGTCGCTTATACTCACGGAACTTTTTTTTTCGATTTTCTAGTTCACTCAAAACACCCCAGATTTATCAATTTCGTGAGACATGTTTAAATAACATAACTTCAATTCTTACACACTATAGGAAACATGACCCCATTGGAAGACGATAAAGTTTTCGACTCAAATAACAACAACTGCAAATGATTTTAAGAAAAACTAAATAGGTAAAAACGATAAAATGTTGTATTATGGCTGAACTGGATTACTGTTACGTGGTTGCTTGGCAAGATTGACGATAAGTTAATATTAACCCTTTAACTGTCAAGTTATTTTGATTTTTAACACTTTTCCAAGCACAAACCCGAGAAACAGTCGGGTTTGACAAAGAGATGAAGCCGAAATAAACGTCTCCCGATGTATATTCGGGTATAACAATACGATGCACTCAGAAAAAAAAAAAAAAAAAAAAAAAAACAAGTAATACTCGGGCGTGACATTTTCGAAAACCAGCTGTGCCCGAGACTATCTCGGGCATGACAGTAAAAAGGTTAATCGATTTCGGTGGTGAATTGTTTCTAATTTTAATGGAAAATTTTCATGTTTTTAAGGGATTATTTGATTTATTTTTGATGAATTTTTGCATTTTAATGGAGCTTTTGGACTGACCTGGACCAAGATTTTTGAAAACGCGCCATGTCGAGGTTACGGAAACTTTGCACATGGGCTCATAGCAAAAGGTTGTTTTTCCTTAAACAAACAATACGAATGTTTTAGAAAATTAATCTTACGTCAAGTATTATTTCAATGTTCTCCAGAGAATTTTCAAAAAAATGTATGAAAACATTTTGGGGAAAAAAGTATTGAAACGAAAAGGAGTAATCATAAACTCTAACGCATAAAACCATTTATGCATGTTTTTTTTTTTTTTAAATTCTTCAATACAAAATAAAACGATACACGACGAAATTATTTCCAAAACATTAAACAGAAACCTTAGAAAACAGAGACTAGAAAAATCATTAGTGAAACTTTCGGACGACGATTTACTGGAGAAAATCCCCAGATAGTTCTTAAGCTGAGTGTCACATAAAAGATTGTTATTTTCCTCTGGCATAACGAAAATAATTCCTTGAGGGACTTTCTTGTTCCTATCGTTTTAACTTTGTTTAACCTACATGTTTATCCTACAATAGACTCCGGAAGGGTAGGGAAATAAAGTGATGTTTCCTTTTACGCCCAAAAGCGTTTTAATCTTCAAACAGTATAGGCAAAAGGATTTAACTTTCAGCTGACGGTTTGTGCACAAATCTATTTTATTTGAGAGGGATATTGATTTTAAAACGTCAAGTTTTATAATGAAAAAAATTGTAATAATACTATTTTTCCCTTTTAAATAACACTACTTAAAAGGGACACTGGAGGTTTTAAAATCACAGAGTTAAATAGATTATTTAACAGGCTATTTGCGATTTTGAAGCCGCATGTTAAACCTGTTGCTGTTATAATAGTATCCGTTTTCTTTGTAAATTCTTTGTAAATTTCTTTGTAAATTCACTCCAATTTATGCAATATTTATCATGTTCCAAACCTTAAGTCACGCCGTGAACTTTTGTGTCTTCTTTTTTTTAATAAAAACTTAACAATCTAATTGACTGCTCAGATATTATTAATTCCATCCATTTTGCTGTTCCAAATAGAACTCTTAGGAGTCATCTGTGTTTTAAAAATATTTTTACGAAGTTTAATTATGTTGATAATTTTTGCCTTTTTAAATTTTGCAAACTTTTTAACTCTCATTGTCGCGTTTTGGATATTTTTAATGTCCTTTAATAATTTTAAGTCTATTTGTTTTAGCATTTTAAATGTGTAATTTGTTTTAATTCGTTTGTTGTCTTTTAAATTTTTACAAAATTTTAACTCCTTGTCATGTCTCAGATATTTTTAACACGCCTTTTAATTGTTCTAAGTCTATATGTTTTAATATTTTTAATGTATAATTTGTTTTATTTGTTCTTTTTTATATTTGCACCTGTAATTGGATTTGTCTGTAGTGCGCAATACTTTAAACAAATAAATGAAAAAAATAAATAAATAAGGAATTAATCCAATTTTTCTTTTAAGGTGTTACAATAAGTGTACAATACACTTATTTTTGCGGCCGTGACAGTTTTCCCCAAATATTTTCACTTTAGTCCAGGATTTTGTTCACAGACTTTTAATTTTTGTATATTCGAATCCAAGGAACTATTATGTGGATGGTATTCTGAAATAGACGAACAGTTTTCAAAAATTCACCACAGGAAAGCGGTGAAGGTTATAAAGCTAATTTTTGTGGAAAATTCACGTGACAGAGCATAAGTTTTTCCTCCCAGAATTTCTGATTTCAGATCAAAACTTTTCCAAGAGATGTGAAAAATTGACCATTGGCTGAACCATTTTACAAAAAAACGTACGTTTTTGAAGTTCGAATCCCTCCCCCCTCCCTCAAAAAAAAAAAAAAGTTCTTTCAATTTTGTTTTGAATTGCTTTATATTGTTCTTTTCGGACACCTATTAACTCTCACATAGTTGGCCACATTCTTTTTAATTATTTTATCACTTTCTTATGGAATTAAAATTTTGGGTGGGAAAGGAGCGTACATATATGTAGCGGAGAATGACCTTACTAGTCCAGTCAATCTATGCAAAAAAAAGGGCTAAAATCGCAAATCGGGATGTAGTTCTGATTTTTTAATATGTTGTTTGGGTCACCTAGGGTAGTTCAAATCTAAGTTTGCACCTTTCCAAACCCTGTGCTCGCTGCGTAATTCGCAAAAAACTGCGAAAATTTCCGACTTTTTTCAGTTTTTCCCTTATAACTTCCAAACTATACAACTTTTGCTTATACATGTGCATACCCGTTTTAAAGAACACTAAATTTTCCATAATTTGAGCTCAAGTAGCGTTCTGTACGACCAATAGTTTAGGACAGTGGTTCTCAACCTTTTTACGGCTAACGCCCCCTTCACGAGTGAAATTTTTTCCAACGCCCCCCTTTATATTAAAGGTGAGGGGGGTTGCAAAAAGGGGTTTAAAGTTTAAAATAATTTCCTTCCAGAATTTTACAAAACGGTTTCAAACAAGATATATTTTTTCTCATTAGTCATTATTAGAATTAAGATGACGAATGTAGAAATAAGGAGGAAATCTAGGATGAAAAATATTTTATTTTTGAAAGAATAATAACAAAATAAAATAGAAATAAACAAGCAAAAAAAAATTTTTACTCAAAAAATGAAGGAAACAATTAGATGCAATAAAAATAAACAAGCACAGCATTCCTTTTCTCATTCAAAATATGAAAGGAACATTCAGAAATATATGTTAGTGAGACATTTATTCTTGGTGGTTTAAATCCAGTTTCCTCACGGTCGGTTTAAAATTTTTTTGTATGGTGAAGGCGCAAGTCTCCTCTTAGGACGATTTAGAGTCGATTTCCCTGTTTTTTAACTAGGTCGGTGACAACACTGAATCCTCATTCAACGTGGTAGGAAGAGGGAAAGACGATTACAAAATTTTTAGCGATAGCTCATAGTCCAGGATAAAGGCTACTAATATCTCCTTGCAGTCAAAATCCTGTAAGATTGTTAACATTCTGGAAACCAGCTTTTCAAATCTCAGTGGTAAAAAATTCCACCAATTCTTACTTATACTGAACATCTGCTGTCTCAATATTTTCAAAAGGGTTCCAGACCCATTGGGGAGCATTCAGAGACAAAAATATTCTCAAAATGCTCAGAGAAGTCTTTGTGCAAAGACTGAACGAAGGAGATTTCACTAAAAATAAACCATGAAAGTAAATTATTGAAGTGAGCAAAAGCCAAAGTTAAAATACTGAGGTCAAACAAAACAGTCAAACTGAGAGGGCACTCTAAGCATTGCAAATACGATTGCCAGGTAAAAATTTAGGAAAATAACTAAACCGAGGAAAATTGCATGAATGCCCCGGCCCATCGAGATATTTTGGATATCTTTAGTGTAGACTTACTTTCTCATAGGTACTAACCCAAGTAGCACACGTCGTTTTTTAAAGGTTGTAAAATGGTTATTAACGTTGTAACAACCGCTTGAAAACGTTTATAAAACGTTTAAAGGTTATTTGTGCTATCTGGGAAGCTAACTTATGCGAACATGGTGAAAGAAAATCAAGAAAGTACAAAAAAAAAAGAAAAAGAAATCGATGACGTTTAATATTCTGCCTAAAACGCTATTTGTGGGAGATACTCGGATTGTGATTGTGATCTTTTTCGCAGTTTTTTGAATCGCCATTAAATTTCGGCAATAGACAAGGAAATCTGGTATCCCAAATGGGGAATTTTTAAGTCTGAAAACCAATTGTTTAGCAACAATCAAAATAGGCGATTGAAACTTGAGAACTTAATTTGACCATTTTCAACTGCAGATGCAGGACGGTATTTTTACATGTATTATAATTACTAAAAGAATGCGCTAATTAAAATTTTTGACAGCTATTAGAAATTACATTGCCAGGGTAAAAAATCAATCAACAGTTCGGTTAAAAACACACCAAACGATGGTGTGGCTAATGCTTTTGAATTTTATCTAGCTATGTGTGATAAAAATTAGCCAAATTGGCTAATATTAGACAAAAGCATGAAACCCTGATTGCAACTGCGATTTTTTGTAACAGTTCTCCATTAGGTAAAGCTGGACCGTGGAGAGATGTAGGGTGTGCACTTGATGTGAGAAACCACGCAGGGAGTAAAATTTTTAATGTACGAATAAGTAAAAAATAGCTTTTGACGCTGATTCTTCCTATTTCAAAATGAAAGAGCTCCGTTTCCACTTAAAGGTCATCCGCCATCTCTCAGCAGTCAAGCTATAACATTCTCGCTTAAGATTGTCGGACGCAAAACATCACTAAAAAGTCAAATCGCTATTAAAAAAAAAAAAAGAAAGACAGACAAGCAAAAAAGCTAAACTACAGTGAACTCTCACTTATACGCCGGCCCGAGGGACGAACTGAAAAAGGCGCATAAGTGAGAGAGACGTATAAGTGAACAAGCCTATTTAAAGGCCAAAAATGAAACCTAGTTTCTAATAAGAGAATGAATTAGAATGTTTCTATAGAAAAGGGACATATTACTACGGTTTGGCAGTTACTGTAACGTAACTACACTGATAAAGAGAAAACAAAAATTATAGCATACATAATTACAAACTGTTTTTTTTTAACTATGCATAATAGATAATTTTCTCTTTTCGAACGCTAGTTCATGCGGAAAAAATGCCTTCCGTGAGAAATAAAGGCGAAAGATTAAAGGGAAAAATGAAAAAAAAAAAAAAAAATGCTTATTTTTTAAAGAAAATACATTGAATTTTTTACATTTTAGGGAAAATTCGGCGCATGAGTGAAATATCTATCTTAAGAGCGACGCATAAACGATTGATACTATCATTATTTTGCTATAGAATGTGCTGGGACCATTAAAAACCGTCGTATAAGTGAAAAAGGCGCATAAATGAAGCGGCGTATAAGTGAGAGTTCACTGTACTTTTTTTTTTTTTAAAGTCACTTCCAAAACACGTTACTTTTTTAAAAAAAAGTCACCTCCAAAAAACGTAAGGAATTAAATTTAACGATTCCAGAGCGAATAAGTTTATTTTGGCGTCGGTGCAAATAATTCAAGTTGGATTCTTGATTTAATGCAAAATTCAATTTTGATTTTTAAAATTAAAATATATTCTAATACATTTAATGTCCTCTGACCCCCAAATTTTCCTACCGCCCCCTTATCGCCCAAAATATTCCCACCGCCCCCTTACTGCCCAAAACATGTTCACCGCCCCTCAGCATCTTCCCACCGCTCACAGGGGGGCGGTATCGCCCCCGTTGAGAACCACTGGTTTAGGATATATCGAACTTCGAAAATTGGTCATTTTTTGCGAAAAGTGAAAAAATTATGCTTCAATCGCATTTCAGACCAAATATCGATATAATTTCCTACTCTACAAGAATAAAAATGGACATGAAGCTATAGTAAATTTAATTAGCTTTTATTTAAGCCCAAAAAGAAGTCTCTGGACTCGGTAGTTCTTCCACAATTATGAAAAACAAAATGTTCGAAATTTTTGATTTTTTCGAGAAATGAAAAAAAAAATCGTTTCTAATAAGAATAAGAGGCACTAGACGATAAGAAATACATGAAATGGAAAAAAAAGGTTAACATTATATTTAAATACTAGGTGACCCGTGCGGAATTCCGCATTAAAAAAAAAAAAAACTCTAAACTTATATTTTAATACGACAATTTTTATTGGCTTCATTATCTGCCCGAAGTTGCAGCGCAGTGTCGAAATCTATAAAGAAAAGTCCAGCGTAAGTTGGTGTAATCTTGTACGTTTGCACAACATCGCCATCAACTGCCGTCGTTCTGACAACTTTTCAAAGAGATCAAAGACACGTTCACTTTTACAACTACTACAAAAGTGATACCCTATATTAAAATCAAATACCCAAGGCTACTACTAAACTAATTACTAACGTTATCGCAAAACTACCATAGTATTTTGAAACAATAAAAGTTACAATTAAGGTTTACCGAGCTAAGCCTTGGCTTGAAATGTCGCATTTAAAATTGATTTGAGCAACAATGTAACGATTTTGACAGTTGAGCAAAAAATTTAACTTTTTCAAACTTCAATCGCTTATAAGTCGCTTAAACGTGGATTTTCGAGATTGTCGTTACGCGGCGCTAGCGGAGAAACGTTCTAAAGAACGCATTTTTTTCAATCTTTCGAATGAAATCAAAATGGAGACGATACGACAATTATTTCGCTAGATAGAGTCAATTTTGTGCCCAAAAATTGAAGTTCGAATAAAAAACGAACCGACACTTTTTAGAGGGTGGGTCTAATTTTCGTCAATAGCCCGCGGGATAAGCTTCAAAATCATAAATTTTCTTGCAATTCGATAAAGAAATGAGCGAGTTTCGACCGGGTATAGGATTCGGCTTAGAGAAATAATATATGGAGATTATTTTCATTGTTTAAAAACTCTTCAAGGTTAATTTCAGTCAATGTTTAGCTTTTTACTTTCTTCTATATCTAATATATAGAAGAAAGTATTGGTTTCGTGAAAATTTTCGAATGTCGAATTTTGACGGATTTGCACGTTTTGAGGTGCGCTGAGTCCATTTCGACCATTTTTAGAAAATGTCTGTCTGTCTGTCTGTCTGTGTGTGTGTGAGTCTGTATGTGTGTGACCAGTTTTTGTGGCCGCGCTAGAGCAAAAACTACTGAATGAAATCGAACAAAAATTTTTGCACATATGTACCACTATGTGAACTGGTGCACCTGACTTTTTTTAGCGAATTCCTCCAAGGGGGGTGGAGCAATCGCACGTGTTCTGCGCGGGGGTGATTGCTATATCTCAGGAAGTAACCGGCGGAATCAAACGAAAATTGGTCCATAGATAGACCCTACTGAGTACAGGTGCTGATTCAATTTGTTTGTCAATATCTCCAAGGGGGGTGGAGCAATCGCACGTGTTCTGCGCAGGGGTGATTGCTATATCTCAGGAAGTAACCGGCGGAATCAAACGAAAATTGGTCCATAGGTAGACCCTACTGAGTACAGGTGCTGATTCAATTTGTTTGTCAATATCTTGAAGGGGGGTGGAGCAATCGCACGTGTTCTGCGCGGGGGTGACTGCTATATCTCAGGAAGTAACCGGCGGAATCAAACGAAAATTAGTCCATAGGTAGACCCTATTGAGTACAGGTGCTGATTCAATTTCTGTGTCAATATCTCAAAGGGGGGTGGAGCAATCAAAAGTGCTTATTTTGTCACTGCACCTACTGTATCTCGGGAAATATTGCTGCGATTTGAATGAAATTTGGAATAACACTAACCCAATATGGAAGCAAGCATCGATTAAATTTTGGCGCCAATCGCCCCAGGGGGAGGGTGGGGTGATTTTTGCGCTTAGTCAACAATGCGAAAAATTACTTCATTAAAAAATCGCTTTCACGCTATTTAATTATCAAAACAGCTGAAAACTTTCAATGATTTGAAATTTTTAACTGTTGCCAATTTCTTTTTACTAACAAACAAAATGTTTGCAATTTATCTAAACAAGGCTTTTGCAATGATTTCCAATTTCGCTCATTGATTCTGCATTTGCAGGGTTATTACGATAATTGGGAAATTGGCGCTGTCTCCAACTACTCGGGCGAGTACGTATTTTATTTTGTAACCGGAATTCATAAGATAGATATAGAAGAAAGTTTCGTGACGGCCACGACAGCTTTTTTTGAGGGTCCTTGTTTGTTGTGTTCGTATCTCGAAACTGCAGAAAAGGAAGGTTGTATTTTAATTGACCCCCCTCCCCCGAATAAGGGGGGGATTCCGAATTGGGGAGGGATGTCAGAGGGGGGTCAATTAAAATACAGTCCCCCCCTGGGGGACTGTATTTTACAGAACGAACCACGAATACAGTCCCCCCCCCAGGGGGGACTACCTTGGGAACAGTTACAAGTTCCGTTAAAGTTTACAACAAATGTGTTGATATTGATCCACTTATTATCTTTCAAAGATTGTGTATTACGAAACAGTCGGATAAGGAGTTGAAAGAACATTTCAAATTTGGATTGGCCCCTTATCCAATGTCTTTGTTCAATATTGAAGGGATGCGAAAAGGAACAAAATCTTCTTTCTTCTGCTCTTTCACTCCACTTGAGCAAAACATTCCAATTACACCCAGTACATTTGTAGTAGTAGACGGAGGATACCTTCTGCACAAGGTTATATGGCGCCAAAATGATTCTATCAGTTCAATAATTGATGGATATATTACTTACACATTTAATCACTTTGGTAGGAACGTAGCAGTGGTGTTTGATGGTTACCCTGAGGATGGAGCTCTCAGAAGTACTAAAACAGCAGAACGATTGCGTCACTACTCTGTTCTTAGTAGCAGTGAGATTGTATTTGACTCTTCAACGATCATCACACTGCCCCAGGAGAAACTATTAGCCAACGAGAGCAATAAACGACGCCTCATTAACGAGTTGTGCCTTGCCTATTAACATGAAGGCATTGAAACTAAAAAAGCAACGGAAGATGCAGACTGCCACTGCATGATTATCTGAACCGCTCTCGAAAAAAGTACTTTTTACGAGAGCGTGATCGTGGCAGGAGAGGACGTGGACTTACTTGTTCTTCTCTGCGGTTTAGGATCAATAATTTATAATGTTTATTTCCAAAAAAATAAAAAAGGTGACTTCACTTGCACACAGTTTTCAACAACTTCATTCAGTGGAGGAGCCATGGAATTGCCTAAAGTTTCTTCACTCATTTAGTGGATGCGACACCACATCTGCCCTCTACTGGCAAGGAAAGGCAAAGTTATGCAGCATTTTTGAAAAGAGGCAGAGTTTGATTCATTTGGCTGGTACATTTCTCCTTCCAGATGTTAGCCACGAAGCCATTGCCGAAGTAGGGCAAAAATGCTTTGTTGCTTTGCACGGAGGAGATGCATGCACCGATACTCTGCATGGTCTTCGATTCTAACTGTTTGTTAAAGCAGCTGCCAATATGAAGATTAACTTGGCCCGTTTGCCCCCAACTAAAGATGCTGCCAACTTCCATTCCTATCGTACGTACCATCAAGTGCAAAAGTGGTTGGGGGTTGAGAACGATGCAGTGGAATGGGGTTGGTAAAAACCCCCAATGGCTTAACACCAGTCACAACATCATGTGAACCAGCCTCGCCCACGCTCCTGAAATTTCTATCGTGCAAGTGCGAAAAAAGGATGCATGGGAGCATGTTCTTGCCGCAAAGTCGAACTAAAATGTTCTGCTTTGTGCACTCGGTGCTCTGGAAAAAGTTGCAACAACGTCCATCCAGTTACAATGGACGAAGAAGAGGAAAATACTGATAACGTTTCTCTCTTAGACAAAAATCTGGAGCAAGAGCGAAAACCTTCCTTTTCTGCAGTTTCGAGATACGAACACAGCAAGCAAGGACCCTCAAAAAAAGCTAAACATTGACTGAAATTAACCTTGAAGAGTTTTAAAACAATGAAAATAATATTTAAATATAATGTTAACCTGTTTTTCCATTCCATGTATTTCTTATCGTCTAGTCTGCCTCTTATTCTTATTAGAAACGATTTTTTTTTTTCATTTCTCGAAAAAATCAAAAATTTCGAACATTTTGTTTTTCATAATTGTGGAAGAACTACCGAGTCCAGAGACTTCTTTTTGGGCTTAAATAAAAGCTAATTAAATTTACTATAACTTCATGTCCATTTTTATTCTTGTACAGCAGGAAATTATATCGATATTTAGTCTGAAATGCGATTGAAGCATAATTTTTTCACTTTTCGCAAAAAATGAACAATTTTCGAAGTTCGATATCTCCTAAACTATTGGTCGTACAGAACGCTACTTGAGCTCAAATTATTGAAAATTTAGTGTTCTTTAATACGGGTATTCATATGTATAATCAAAAGTTGTATAGTTTGGAAGTTATAAGGGAAAAACTGAAAAAAGTCGGAAATTTTCGCAGTTTTTCGCGAATTACGCAGCGAGCACAGGGTTTGGAAAGGTGCAAACTTAGATTTGAACTACCCTAGATGACCCAAACAACATATTAAAAAATCAGAACTACATCCCGATTTGCGATTTTAATGTCTAATTTGACTGGACTATACGCTTTTTATAAATGTGTATATTAAGTTTTCATAGATTAAATTAGTTGCACTGATTGCTCAGTGCAACTCAGTGATAAATGCTTTGTTGTACAATAATAAGAATTAAGCAACAATCAAAGGAACATAAGAAACATAGTCTTTAGGAGGAGTTCATGCAAATTCTGGCAATCCAGTACAGTTTGGTGATTTCTCCACGTTTCTGGGACTCTTTGTCAAGTTTCGGGCATATAACAAGATGATCTGCTCTTGTAATGCCCTAATTACATATTTAACCAAAAAGCCTTTTTTTGCAATTATTGACCAATTTCTTATTTTAAATTACACGTGCTCAAATTTTCGCTGAATGTTGCAGAAATAAACCTGTATGATGCATTAGGAACATATTTCGACTCATTAAAAATAAATATATCTCTTAAAAGTGAATATTTAAAAGTTGCAATCTCCATTATACCTCCTTTAAATCTATGCTGTAACAGGGGATACACTGTAAAAAATGAATGTTGTTTTTACAGTATAATGCAGCTAATTTTACTGTAATAAACTGTAAAATTGCTACTTTAACAGTAATAAATTGTAAAATTGATTATTTTACAGTAATAAATTGTAAAATTTGCTAGTTTTACAGTTTATTACTGTGCATTTTACAGTTTTAAATTGGAATCTCGGCTGCCAGTATTTTACTGTAAAAAACAACTTTAGTTTTTGAAGTGTACATATAGTTATGTTTTGCTTAGCACATTGTTTTGAAGCAGAATTCACTCATCCATGTTGTTTAGAATATACTAAAAGATGTGATTTGCAATTGAAGGGCAAGGGGGAAAAAGATGAAAGTGACCAAAAAGCGATTTCGAGAAAAACGAAGAACAAAGTTTGATTTCTCGTAACTCCTTTTGTAGTTAATAGAGTTTTCATGCGCATTTCGGTCGATTCTCATCTCCCCCCCCCTTTGTTGTTCTACCAGATGATATTACTCCTTCATAGCCCCTAGATAGCTCTAATATCTCAAAATTGACGAAAAAGTGACTTTCATCTTTTCCCCCCTGGCCCTTCAATTAATTAATATAAAAAAATAGTGTGAAAACAGTTCTTACCCATTAAAATCAAGAACGGAGGAAACGCAAAGTCAATGAGCTATTTGACTTCAGAGAGCATAGCGCTGATTATTTTGTACACTTTCACAGTATGATGGTCAAGACTTGAAAATGAATACCTGTGACTTTAAATCTTTGTAATTAGCTGAAAAATTTGCTACCTATTCCGTAGCCTACGAGGATAGACGCTCCGGAGCGCCCATCCACGTAGGCTACGCTTACACACTGTAAAAATGAATGTTGTTTTTACAGTATAATATAGCGAATTTAATGGTAATAAACTAAAAATGGCTAATTGTACAATACTAAATTAAAATTACTACTTTTACTAACTGTTAAAACTGCTAATTTTACAGTTTATTACCGTGTATTTTACAGTTTCAAACTGGAAGTATTATATTGTTGTTTTTACAGAATAATACCAATTTAGGGCAATAAACTGTAAAATTGTTAACTTTACAGTAAGAAACTGTAAAATTGCTAGTTTCACATTTTATTACTGTGCATTTTACAGTTTTAAATTGGGACCTCGGATGCCAGTATTATACTGTAAAAACAACAGTTCATTTTTTGCAGTGTAGAAATTCTTGTACATAGATCCTGAACGAAGGATACAAGAGAGTGACTCAAAGGATTATTAATGCTATGTATATTTTCTTAATTGGTCGAATAATTCTTTTAAAGTATTAAAACACATCCAATGATTCAAATTACTATATTAAACCTGTTATAGGGTAAGTGCTCCAGTAGTCGGCCAGTCTCCAGTAGTCGGCCACAATGGCATAAAACTCCTTATAAATAGTACATTTTAAATTCAAAATCAGATATGACGCATTCACACATTCATGTACCTATCCTCAATCATCAACCAGTGGCAGTTAAGTTTTGGGTACTTTTTTTGAATTAGTAATGAGTCATTTCATTTTGAATGGTGACTCAAAATGCTTCAAAGTCATTTCATTTTGAATCACCATTCAAAATGAAATGACTCATTACTAATTCAAAAAAAAAGTACCCAAAACTTAAGTGCCACTGGTTGATGATTGATGATATGTACATGCCGTCATCCAACATTGCGATTCTGCTAATTTTTCAGCTAAGATGATTCTGTGGCCGACTACTGGAGCATTAACTAGTGTTGACAACAGCTTGAATTTTACCATATATTTTTTTAAATTTCTGAAACAAGTAGGTGGTTCACTATCAGAAAGGTTCATTCTAAAGTTTTACCTTGTTTTTGTTGCGGTATTAATAGCTGAAAGTTCTAGGTTAGCCAAGATCAACAAAAGATCTCTTAAATGGCCGACTACTGGTGCTTTTACCCTATATATTCTCATTTTAAGCAAATAAACAAAAAAGTACGTAGAGGAAAGGTGTTGTTACGTGTAATGGAGGTGACAATGTATATTCATCCGTTCACTAAAAAAAACAATTTAAAGAAGTTAAAATGTTACTAATTTATATTGATCATTGTTTAAAATTTGTTATATTTTCCTAATTCTCATTAAAAAAATGTTTAAAAATATATATTTTTGAAACTAGCTACCCTGAACTTAAAACAGCGCGTTTTTTGTAGAACGATCCGGCTAAGAAATAACAATGAAAAATGTACAAGCAGTTCCATTTAACAGCAAAGTGAAGGGAACCAAAGATTAAATATAAAAGCTAGAGGAGATGGGGTGGGTGTTGGGGGGAGGGGGGGTGTAATGATATTAATATTTTCGTTTCTACGTATTAAAAACAACGAATCATTACTTAAGCTATGTAGGTTTACTAAAAGTAATTCCATCTATAAACACATTTTCACATAATAAATGACTTATATCGCTTATAAATGTTTTTTTTTTCTTCTGCGTCAAAATCTAGACCTTAATTAAAGCAAAAACACCTGCTTCAAATTAAATTAAAGGCAGGTTAAATACCAAATGCACATCGTATCGTTAATTAAGCCTTCGCTTCTTTTTCTGTGAAATATTAGACATAATTTTTTTTAATGTTTTCTTTTCTTTGTACAACATTTTTCGTTCCTCAAATTTATTCGACATACAAAACCTTAGCAAAGAAAAAAAATCTCGTTAAAATAATTAAGTTTTGCATTAGAGGTTATTTGATTTGGAAAATCAAGCTGATTTGTATAAATATTTGTTTTTCTTTTAATCTTCGCCGTTAAGAATATCAGTTCTGTTTTTCTTGCTATTAGATGTTGGCCCGAATTTTTTCTTAGGAGCTTAAGGTGGTGTAATGAAGTTGTATTATTTTTTATCAGTTAATTGTTCAACAATTTGTTATGCAACAGTTTGTATAATGATCTATGCTAAAACAGTAAAATTACTCTGAAAATATGTTCTTAGCTAACGATGTATTTTTTCAACGGAAAAGGAATTTTAAAAACTATTTTTTCAATGGAATATCAAGCAGTGTTTTTTTGTAACCTGCTGCTGTTTTTTGTCAAAAGAAAAAAAAAAATCTGTGGGAACAAAAAAAATATTCTTTACCTACAATAATAGATTGAAGTACTTCTTCCAATAAATGAGGCAACTCCGCTTTTAAAGTAGCATTGGATATGTTGATTACACCTACTACACAATTATTTGTTGAGATTCCTTATGGCCAATACACCTGCTGCCATTTTTAAAAATGTTTTAGAAGTTATTTTTTAATACCAATTAACAACTAATTACCAATTGTTTTGTCATTTGATGCAGATTTTTGTATAAAATTTAGTTTGACCTATCGTCATTAAATGCAGGTGCGTCTTTGAGGTCAAAATTTCAATTTTTAACTTACAATCGCTTCTTCAAAGGAGCTCATCGGTTGGGCAACGGTTACGGGACTTTTCCACTTACTGTTCGACCACGGATGGGATAGAAATACTAACATCTGCTATACAGCCCTAACTGGACACATCTATTAGTATTTAAGGATTTCAGCTTTTTCAGATGCCTCTGAATAAGACAGAATAATATTAAAATGAAGAAACACGAGCATCAAATGTTTACTCCCCCCTGATGCAGATAGACTCATCTTACCTAGACGTTTGCAAATTTCACAACATCCGTGGTCACACAGTGCCAAAGCTCCGGGCCGTGGTAGCCCGATCAATAAGGCGTCGGACTCGTGACCGGAAGGACCCGGGTTCGATCCCAGCTGATCAAAGATCCATCGTATTGATTAATGATGGCTGGGGGACGTTAAAAATGTCGCGGTCACAAAGTCCTCCAAGTGAAATGATACCGCTGGGGGTGCTGGGCCAAGGGTTTGGTCTTGGCTCTGGGCTCTTCTTTTTGAACCAGAAGAGAACGCTCTCTTCTGGTCCAAAAAGAAGAGAGCGTTCTTCAGGGCCCTATCCCAGTTAAACCACGAGTTGTGGTGGGTACGGGGGATTTTGGAGTGTGTGAAGTACCAAAACGCCAGCGATAAATCGTTCGTGATTGTGGTTATTCGATATTGGAGCATATAAAATGCATTAAAATAAGCTATGCGTTTTTCTACCTACAGATTCAATGACGATTGTGTCGCTTCCGTCTAATTAGACATTTTTTTTTACTGAATACTTACTTTCGCTCTTTTTGTGGCCGCCTGACAATAATTCACCCTCTAACTTTTTTTTTTATTTCAAAGAGAGAAGTGGCAAGCGAAACGATATCACTTGAATGGAAAAAACAGAAATAGACGACGTGATAGCGTACTTATCGTTGTAGTCAGGCCCATCATTTAGGGGGTCAGGTCATTTGCCCCCCCCCCCTGGCTCTGAGAAGTCAATATATTTGCATAAGTGGCCATGGTTTTGTTGTTTCCCGATGAAATTGGAGTGTGTTTGTACCCCCACTCCCGGAAAAACCTAATTTATTAATATAGCGAAATTTTCACGTTTCAATTGAACCTATCTAATGTCAGGCTGTGGCATTAAAATTTTTTGGCAACTCTACTTGTTCATATATTGCTTAAATATTTTTGCCTGTGCTCATCATAATCAAGGAAAGAATTGATTCGCGGTGAAAAATATTGTGCTAGATAACATACAGTGCTTCAAAATTGAAAACTCCGACAAAACTCTTACATTTAAGTTTTAATTCTCTATTATTCAATTTGTGAATTTGCACAATTTATTTTGTTTCCAATGATTTGTATCTTTTTGATGTTAGCATCAAGGTATTTTAGATAGAATTACAGTAACGTGGTAGTATCAAATTTCAAAAACCTGGCTGCCAAAGCCAGGATTAATGATGCATTGAAATGAAAAGAAAAAAAAAACGCAATTAAAAAAAAGAGGTAAAACCATAAAAAGTTTCATTAAAATTTAAGATAAAACACAAATTGTTGAATTACATAAAATCTTACATTGAAATACAAAACAATTCTCCAACAACATTATATATCACCACTAATACCGGGCAGCAATGTTCCTAAGGTAGCGTTGCTAGCCAGCAGGGTCGGACTGGGAACAAAATTCGGCTCGGGCATCCACGGAAAAGCGGCGCCTCTCCATATAATTTAAAAAAAAAATCGACATTTATTACACTGTGCGGCGAAAAAAAAAGGAAAAATAAATAAAAAAGCCTTCAAAATACTTCTGACACTATTCCGGCTGATTCTGATATAAAATGACCCCATGAATTCGAATATGACCACTGTTTTCTCCTTATGCGTACCAATTTTTGTAAAAAAGGCCCCGATGTATTTTTTCCCTTTTCCCAAGTTTTATAGCTATTATTTTCATTTTAAACGGAAATGAGCATTATATTAACCACTAAAATTATTTTAGAAGACAAGAGAGGCTCAAAGCAATAAATCATGAACACAGATAGCAAAAAGGAAGACTGGGGGGGGGGGGGGTGTACACACTCCAAAATATTTCAAAAATCATCAAAAATGATTTTTTTAAAGAAGCTTTTAAAAAAAAATTTCGGTGGGAAATCAGAGTATAGAGCTCACTTCTTCTTGTGTCCAAAAAATTTTTTGCGGTCTAAAAAAATTTACAATAAAAAGATATTATAAAGCAATCTTGTGAAGGTCACACGTTGCATACGAGTCGCCTCGTTAGTCTTTAGGCAAAAAACACTTCTGGCTGATTCTTATGCAATATGACCCTTCGAATCTAAATATGGCCAAGGTTTCACTCCATCATGCACCATTTTTTTTTTAATCACTGCGAATTTTTTCCATTTTCTTTTTATTACAAAATGAGGTAGGCGTCTCGTCTCCTTTTGTGAAAAACTAGGAGGGGGTGGGGTATCGGCTCTGCCCTGGATCTAGAGAGTGTGGCTGTGTAGTTCCATTTGTTTAAACCTTTCCTCGAAATTCGATTCTAAGAAAAAGAAAATATATATTGTCGGCTCCGCTTAATCGGTTAGCGGATAAACGAATGCCCGGCTGGAACGAATAGAACCTAACGAAACCAAATATTTCCCCATAGATGCAATGTTAAAGATTCCCCCTAATCGAAAAATATTGATCAGCTTTCACAAATATTTTTTCTCAGAAACCTTTTGAATAAATTAAAATTACATTGAATAAGAACAATTATTGGCGCAAAAGTATAAAATAATATATTTCGCTAACAACGAACTAGGAAAACCGTTCACATTCCATAATACGTAACATTTTTTTGTCGTTGCCACTCCAAAAAAAAAAAAAAGATAGCGAAGTCGACAATTAAATTACATAACAAAAAAAATATGTAAATATTGTGTACGATAATAAATTGAATTTTTAATGTAAAAAACGTCAGACGAGGAGGGGAAAATGGGAGTTAGAAAAGAGTTTCCAAAAGACCTTAAGCAAGCATTCCATCTCTTCCTTCTGGACCTTTTCAAAGAATGTATTAAAAAAGTGCCAAAACAAAGATTTAATAACTCAAGTGGAAAATTATATTTCTCTAATTCTAACATGTAATAAAAACTTAATTACTATACTATTTTGTTGTTGATTTTACTTAGCTTATTTTAAAAACTTTTAACCAATGACAAATGTCAACGTAGCTTGGAAAAGTAAAGAAATTTTCCCCACTTCTCTAATGAATGTCGCCACATAAGGTTCAAAACCAAAAGGTTCACCGACAGTGGCGGCGCTAGGGGAGGGGCAGGGGGGGCAATTGCCCCCCCGTCGGAAACGTCTTGCCCCCCCCCGTCGGGGAAAATTTAATGTTTCGTCGGGGAATCTCTTAGCTTTGCAATTTGTCGTAAATAATAAAAAAAATCGAGACAAAACTCAAAAATTAAATTTTAGAAAAAAAAGTAGAAATATTTTCAATAAAGAGTAGAACAACGGAAAAATCAGTTTCTTTCGAGACCACACGCCTTGCAATTTAGCCCCAAGCCGTTAATACCCTTGAAAACGTCTTCTTGGTGGTCGGGTGGTCGACAAGCTTCGGGAAAGTAAGTGGGGACAAAGCGAATAATGGAGTGTATTCGTCCTTGAATTTCTGTTTGTCGATGAGCTGGTTTCGACGACACCTCGGGGGTGCTCGGGGTTCGGTGGGTGATTACCGTGAAAAGGGATCCGAAGACAGTTGTTTTTTATTAGACAAGACGTCGGCGTCGGAATACGATCACGCGAATGTACCAAACGACCGCAGCGAGCCACAATAGTCAGGGAAAAGACGGGGGGGGGGGGGTCATCGAAGAGAAAACATGTGTCAGATGTTTTTCCTTTTTTCTCGCACGTATAGTCCGCTCCCGGTGATTGCTTCAGCATGGCAAACAAAGTGAGTGGAAACATTCATTGATGCGTTTTTCAAAGTACTTCTCTGAGAAAAGGACTGCAACATAATCCTTTAGCACTCGGAAGTTTATAAGTAAGTCATTGCTATAGTCATTTATACTTTATTCGATTATTGTTATTTCATTTTATTCTACGACAATACATATCGTGAACAATCATTTGACCTTATCCAAAGAAGTGTAGAAAATTGATGTTTTATTTTTTGGTGTAATGTTGTCGGCAGGGGAAAAAATCTTGGGATTAATATGATTAAAGCGAATAGATGTTTGAAATTTTAAACAATATTTTCTCCAATAATAAACTAATATTGATCTTGTTTGAAGACTGTAGAACAGTTTTGCTGTAATGAAACAAAAATGATAATGAGCTTAATAATGCATCGAGTTGGGGTTCTTGTAGAAACAAATATTGTTTGACTCCAAATTTCAGATGTTATCACAATCATATCAAATATTTACATTCCTAACTTTAAGTGTGGAAGCATGCAAAAGGCTGCGCTTAGCCCAGATCGCTACAATCAATTGATCTGGGCGCATCCCAGTAAAAAGTCAAAATTACTCTTTCGAGATCGATCGAACCAACTTACACACTGGTTCCAGACGGAGTCTTAAATAATTTCTTTCTTTTTTTGATAGCAATGATCCATTAATGTTTTAAATATGCTTGGATGCAAAGTTAGTATTGTGAAAAGGAATTTTGGGGTACGACCAGGGGGCGAGGGGATTCGAATATAAGAAAATCCAAAACCAAAACGTTCACGAACAGAAGATCCACGTTCAAAAAAGGTCCAAGGGATAGAATATCCATGTGACAGAAGGTCAGGCACACATAAGTTCTAATGGACATTAAGGCTCGACCGATGCATCGGCCAGGCCGATGCATCGTCGCCGATGGTTGAAATATTTTCCATCGGCCATCGGCATTGGCCGCCGATGCTAACTTGGGAAAAACATCGGCCCATTCGGCTTCGAAACACAGCAAACACTTTCCGAGCGATCTCTTTGATGAGAGTTTTTAGAATTATAGTAAAATCTCTGAATGGCGGAAGTAATTTTTGCGCATTTCTTTTGTTTTTTCTTTCTCTTTTTTTTTGTGTAGGGGAATGAAAGTTTTTTTTTTTTTATATTTTTAATTTTAAAAATATGTTAGCCAGATGAATTAGGCAAACACATTTATTTTAAGAGAAGGAGGGATCTATGCTGTAAAATTTCGAGGAAGGGCCAACCTCTGGTTTCTCTGTTACGTGATAAGATCATTGTTTTCATTTTTCTTTTCTGAAATCGAATATTGTGTTACTCGATTCTAAATTATCAAGTCTTGAATTGAATATTGAAGCTGTTACGATGTTCCCTTTAAGTCATATTCGTTTAAGCAGGAGTGCCCATCTGGGAGAGTCATGGCCTATACTTGCCTGTCTATTTTTGAACAGTTGGGGTGAGGGGTGGGAGTGAGGTCACATTGCGTTTTAGTTTTTATTTCGGTCTCCGTGCTATTTGGATTTGTGCTCTGACTTTGCTCTTGGGGGGCGGGGGCAACTTTGAAAGAAAAAAAAAAAAATTCACATTGACTGATCCTGATATTTCTTGACCATGAAGCGTGAAATTTACAAATATTTATGTGCATAAACTTGCCCACATCTCCCCTTCCCCAAAGGCGATGGCACACCCTCTTCAAATTCTACGGAACATCCCCCCCCCCACAAAAAAAGAGATAAAAAGCATGTCTAAAAATTTATGCCCCTAAAAACAATTGTGCACTCTACGTTTTATCAAGTGAGCACATTAAGTGTTTTTGCCAAATTGGAAATCTCATTATCATTGTTTTGACAACTAATAAAGTTTTATAAGTAGAGTTTCTTGCATTTTACCATTTATGACAATGTATTAAAGCTCTACTAATATTTTAAATCTACTTTTAATACATTATTTTTCTACTAATGTATTATATTTCGTATTTTAACCTTTACTAATCATCAACGAACAGCACGGCGCCGCCAAATGTTGCCAAAATTATTGTCACATCACAAAACGTAAATACTGAAAGAAGTTCAAACCACTGGCTAGGTCAGTGGTGGCCAACCCGCGGCACGCGTGCCACAGTGTGGCACGGCAGAGTATTTAGAGTGGCACGCGAAGACTTATTGAACTTTTTCAAAATTGAGAAAATAATGGCTTTCAGCAATTTTAATGGACTTTTTAAACCTTATTCTTCTAGTTGAAAAAATACCTTTAAAATCTTACTGCTAATTCATTTGTATTTAATTATAAATATAATACGTTATAATATGGTCAAAAGCTTAATCTGGATTTTTAATCGTGCGTTTCATAAATGATTTGGGCAAGAATCCAAAAAGCGGGAGCTGGGGAGGGTGGAGGGGACGTTCTCAAAACCCTAAGTGATTCTGAGGATTCCGACTCAGACTCGGATGGTTTTTTAACAGATGGCACAACTTAATCACGCTCTACCAAAGATGGTTCAGCAAATGACCAGAAATTCTAAATTAACTGTTAGCCACTGTCGGATCTAGGAGAGAGCAAGGGGACCCTAGCTTCGGACGGCAAAACTTAAGTGTATCGAAAGTCCAAATGCGGTTCTAAAAATGTGTCATGAACTCCCTAGGAGTCCAAAAAATTCTTAAAATTACGTTTTTCACCCTCTTATTGCAGAAAATTTCTGGAGAAGTGTTCCGACCTCCACTTCCTTTCCTAAGATCCCTATGGTTAGAAATGCATTTTAGTGCATAAATTGTAAACATTTCCAGAGAAAAGTCGCTTTTCTACCTCTTCTCTTAAATTAGCCAAAGTGTGTCCTAAAATGACATTTTTGAAATTTCTATTTCAAAAAGATTGCAGTGCGGATTACCCTTTTCCTTGCCTGATGTCGCCAACTTTGTGTCTGTGTTTTTAAACGAAGGAGCCTTCGAATCTCCCAACCTATTCCTTAACATCACAAACTATTACACGAATTGCATGGTAAGAGCCTAAAGACGGAAACATTTCTGGAGGGACCCCCGAACTCTCCTAAACAATCTAAGAATGCATCTTTTAGTTTTCAATTTTGAAATTATTAATGGAAAAGCAAGCACTACTTCCTCCAATATCCCAAAATATAGTCTAAAACTCCATTTTTAAAACTTCAGTTTAAAAAAGTTTCCTATGACATCCTCCAAATCCCGGACCTTTCAAAGTTATTAAAGATAGTCTAAAATTTATTTACAGACTTTAATTTAGAAAACTTTCTTGTGAAGGGCTGCTGAACTCACAGTTTCCCAAACATTACTACAAAAGATGCCGTGAAATTAAAGTTAAACCGCGAAGAGATGGCGGGTCGATTGGAAACGGAAACGGGCCACTTCATTTAAAAATAGGTTGGATTAGCGAGAAAGCATAACTTCACTGCTTACGCGTTCCAGCAGATCCAATCTATCTCAAAATGAAGTGGTCCGTTTCCGCTTCCAGTCGATCCACCATCTCTTTGCGGTTCAACCATACGTGTTTACGATTTCAGTTTTGAAAACTCTCCGAGGGATATCTCGACATTCTCCCTCTTACTTAAAGTCTGCAGATATGACCTAGACCTGAACCTTTCGTTCTCAATGACTACTCAAAAATGACTACTACTCACACAATGTCGCGAAAAATTTCAATGGAAACCCTGAAAGGTACCTTTCTCCTATCGTTTTCAAATAAAAGCTAAAGTCACATTTTTGGGACTATTTCGAATAAGCTTTAGAAGAGATGAACTTGATAACATTAAGATTTCACTCTATGTGACAGTCTACAATTGTACTTTTCAAACTTCAATGTTGAAAATTTTCCAGAGAGCGAGAGCCCCTACCAATTTACCGTTTCTATAACCTGATCAAAGATAGCAAAAAACGAGATTTCCCTCCACAGAGCTTCTTCACTGCTCAAACTTAAAGAAATAATATAGTATTTTAGTAAAAGTTACACAATCAGCCCATAAATTAAAAAAATCAATTTTTTGTCATTGAAAAATTCAAAATGGCACGCGAAATATTTCTTTTCCCGAAAGTGGCACTTTTCCCAAAAAGGTTGGCCACCCCTGGGCTAGGTGTTAGCTCTTTACTTTCTATGGTATTATTTTGACTTTGGTGCTTAATATTACCAAAACAGCACCATGGAAACTTGATGCATTAAATGAAGATCCAATTTACAGTTTCAATAGCCCTGTCGAGGGAACTAAAAATGCAATGACTGCAAAAAAGTAACATCAAGAAGTAAGAATTCTTAGAATGCGTAAAATAAGCGTTGAAAAAATACTTAAAAATCTTTCTAATTTACTTCATTTCCTGCTTTTCCCGTGAATTTTTATTACTCTTAAAAGTGCAAGTGTTTGCATTTTTTTTTTGAATCAAAACCGAAAGTA